>OX401419.1:28846326-28975497 GCA_947846245.1 Cerastoderma edule | reverse complement strand
AATAAACATAACTATTTAAAGTGAATTTACCCGTTAATACACCCATTAAGAGTGTAATTACCCATAAACACACTTATCTTTAATGTATTTACCCACAAACCTATTTAGAATGTATCTGCCCATTAATACACCACTTTCTAGTGTATTTATCCATAAACACTACTTTTTATACTGTATTTACCCATAAACACATCTATTTAGAGTGTATTTACCCATAAACATACCTGTTTATAGAATATTACCCGTAACCACATTTTTTTTCTTAAGTTGTATTTAACCATAAAAACACATATTTAGAGTGTTTTTACCCATAAACACACCTATCTATGATATATTTACCAATAAACACACCTATTTCAAGGGTATTTACCGATAAACACACCTCTTTAGAGTGTATTTATCCATAACCACACATATGTAGGATGTATTTACCCATTAGCACACCTATTTTATAATGTTTTTACCAATGAATACATCCATTTATAATGTATTTAACCATAAACAAACCTATTTAGAGTGTATTTGCTCATTTATACACCCATTTAGAGTGTATTTACCCATAAACACTCCTACCTATAATGTATTTACCAATAAAGAAACTTATAAAGAGTGTATCTGTCCATTAATACACCCATTTATAGTGTATTTATCCATAAACATACCTATTTATAGTGTATTAACCCATACTCACTTATCTCTAGTGTTTTTACCCATAACACAGCTATTTAGAGTGTATTTTCCCATAAACATACCTATTTATAGTGTATTTACCCATACACACCTATTTAGGTTGTATTTACCCATACACACCTATTTAGGTTGTATCAAACCATAAACACGCCTATTTAGAGTGTATTTACCCATGAACACACCTGTTTATGATATATTTACACATAAACACACCTATTTAGAGTGTATTTACCCATAAAAACACCTATTTATAGTGTATTTACCCATAAACACACCTATTCAGGGTGTATTTACCAATAAGCACACATATTAAGGATGTATTTACCCATAAACACACCTATTTTGGAGTGTATTTACCCATTTATACATCTATTTATAGTGTATTTACCCATTACCACACCTTTCTGGGTGTATTTACCAATAGACACACTTATTTAGAATGTTATCACCCATAAACACACCTATTTAGGATGTTTTACCCATAAACACACCTATTCAGATTGTATTTACCCATAAACAAACATATTTAGAGTGTATATACACATAACACACCTATCAAGAGTGTATTTACCCATAAACACATCTATTTATAGTGTATTTACCAATTAAAGATACCACTAGATGTTTATTACCTCGTGTATGGTGTATCTAGTATCTGTTACACTCATGAGACAGGTTGGCCAGCATAAAGGAACCCAACGACAGACTTCAAATGTTGGTGCACAACCGAGGTAGTAAAATTTCTGTACCTTAGTCCAAACTATGAAGACCTCAGACATGGTTTATATAAAATACAAACAGTGCTTATGAATGATTTATGTCACAATGAAAAGGTTGATGAATACACTTCTGCAATATTAATAGTACTTATTGGTAGTACACTCAAACGCTGGTAATGACATATGTTTAAACATTGACTTCTATAGGCTAGTATTTAAGGTTGTATTGTTTCCTGTCACATGAATACTACCAGTATCTAATGGTACAGTATTTAAGATTTTATTGTGTCCTGTCATATGTACACTACCATTATCTAATGCTATAGTATTTAAGGTTTTACTGTGTCCTGTCATATGTACACTACCAGTATCTAATGCTATAGTATTTAAGGTTTTATTGGGTCCTCTCACATGTACACTACCAGTATCTAATGCTATAGTATTTAAGGTTTTATTGGGTCCTGTCATATGTACACTACCAGTATCTAATGCTAAAGTATTTAAGGTTTTATTTGGTCCTGTCTTATATACACTACCAGTATCTAATGCAATAGTATTTAAGGTTTTATTGTGTCCTGTCATATGAACACTACCAGTATCTAATGCTATAGTATTTAAGGTTTTATTTGGTCCTCTCACATGTACACTACCAGTATCTAATGCTATAGTATTTAAGGTTTTATTGTGTCCTGTCATATGTACACTACCAGTATATAAAGTTATAGTATTAAAGGTTTTATTAGGTCCTGTCAAATGTACACTATCCAGTATCTAATGCTATAGAATTTAAGGTTTTATTGGGTTCTGTCATGTGTACACTACCAGTATCTAATGCTATAGTATTTAGGGTTTTATTGGGTCCTCTCACATGTACACTACCAGTATCTAATGCTATAGTATTTAAGGTTTTATTAGGTCCTGTCATATGTACACTATCCAGTATCTAATGCTATAGTATTTAAGGTTTTATTGGGTCCTGTCATATGTACACTACCAGTATCTAATGCTATAGTATTTAAGGTTTTATTGGGTCCTGTCATATGTACACTACCAGTATCTAATGCTATAGTATTTAAGGTTTTATTTGGTCCTGTCATATGAACACTACCAGTATCTTATGCTACAGTATTTAAGGTTTTAATGATTCCTGTCATATGTACACTACCAGTATCTAATGCTATAGTATTTAAGGTTTTATTGGGTTCTGTCATATGTACACTACCAGTATCTAATGCTATAGCATTTAAAGTTTTGTTGGGTTCTGTCATATGTACACTACCAGTATCTAATGCTATAGTATTTAAGGTTTAATTGGGTCCTGTCATATGAACACTACCAGTATCTTATGCCATAGTATTTAAGGTTTTATAGGGTCCTGTCATATGTACACTACCATTATCTAATGCTATAGTATTTAAGGTTTTATTGGGTCCTGTCATATGTACACTACCATTATCTAATGTTATAGTATTTAAGGTTTTATTGGGTCCTGTCATATGTACACTACCATTATCTAATGCTATAGTATTTAAGGTTTTCTTTGGTCCTGTCATATGTACACTACCATTATCTAATGCTATAGTGTTTAAGGTTTTATAGGGTCCTGTCATATGTACACTACCAGTATCTAATGCTATAGTATTTAAAGTTTTGTTGGGTTCTGTCATATTTACACTACCAGTATCTAATGCTAGAGTATTTAAGGTTTTATTTGGTCCTGATATATGTACACTACCAGTATCTAATGTTATAGTATTTAAGGTTTCATTGGTCCTGTCATTTGAACACTACCAGTATCTAATGCTATAGTATTTAAGGTTTTATTGGGTTCTGTCATATGTACACTACCAGTATCTAATGCTATAGCATTTCAAGTTTTGTTGGGTTCTGTCATATGTACACTACCAGTATCTAATGCTATAGTATTTAAGGTTTAATTGGGTCCTGTCATATGAACACTACCAGTATCTTATGCCATAGTATTTAAGGTTTTATAGGGTCCTGTCATATGTACACTACCATTATCTAATGCTATAGTATTTAAGGTTTTATTGGGTCCTGTCATATGTACACTACCATTATCTAATGTAATAGTATTTAAGGTTTTATTGGGTCCTGTCATATGTACACTACCATTATCTAATGCTATAGTATTTAAGGTTTTCTTTGGTCCTGTCATATGTACACTACCATTGTCTAATGCTATAGTATTTAAGGTTTTATAGGGTCCTGTCATATGTACACTACCAGTATCTAATGCTATAGTATTTAAGGTTTTATTGGGTCCTGTCATAATTACGTACACTACCAGTATTGAATGCTATAGTATTTAAAGTTTTGTTGGGTTCTGTCATATGTACACTACCAGTATCTAATGCTAGAGTATTTAAGGTTTTATTTGGTCCTGATATATGTACACTACCAGTATCTAATGTTATAGTATTTAAGGTTTCATTGGTCCTGTCATTTGAACACTACCAGTATCTAATGCTATAGTATTTAAGGTTTTATTTGGTCCTGATATATGAACACTACCAGTATCTCATGCTATAGTATAAACGGTTTTGTCATATGTATGCTATCAGTATCTAATGCTAGAGTATTTAAGGTTTTCTTTGGTCCTGTCATATGTACACTACCAGTATCTAATGTTATAGTATTTAAGGTTTCATTGGGTCCTGTCATATGTACACTACCAGTATCTAATGCTATAGTATTTAAGGTTTTATTGTGTCCTGTCATATGAACACTACCAGTATCTAATGCTATAGTATTTAAGGGTTTATTGTGTCCTGTCATATGAACACTACCAGTATCTAATGCTATAGTATTTAAGGTTTCATTGTGTCCTGTCATATGTACACTACCAGTATCTAATGCTATAGTATTTAAAGTTTTGTTGGGTTCTGTCATATGTACACTACCAGTATCTAATGCTATAGTATTTAAGGTTTTATTGGGTCCTGTCATATGAACTCTACCAGTATCTAATGCTATAGTATTTAAGGTTTTATTGGGTCCTCTCACATGTACACTACCAGTATCTAATGCTTTAGTATTTAAGGTTTTATTTGGTCCTGTCATATGTACACTACCAGTATCAAATGCTTTAGTATTTAAGGTTTCATTGGGTCCTGTCATATGAACACTACCAGTATATAATGCTATAGTATTTAAGGTTTTATTTGGTCCTGATATATGTACACTACCAGTATATCATGCTATAGTAAAAACGGTTTTGTCATATGTACGCTATCAGTATCTAATGCTATAGTATTTAAGGATTTATTGTGTCCTGTCATACGTACACTACCAGTATCTTATGCTATAGTATTTAAGGTTTTATTGGGTCCTCTCACATGTACACTACCAGTATCGAATGCTATAGTATTTAAGGTTTTATTGGGTCCTGTCATATGTACACTACCAGTATCTAATGCTATAGTATTTAAGGTTTTATTTGGTCCTGTCATATGTACACTACCAGTATCTAATGCTATAGTATTTAAGGTTTTATTGGGTCCTGTCATATGTACACTACCAGTATCTAATGCTATAGTATTTAAGGTTTTATTGTGTCCTGTCACATGTACACTACCAGTATCTAATGCTATAGTATTTAAGGTTTTATTGGGTCCTGTCATATGTACACTACCAGTATCTAATGCTATAGTATTTAAGGTTTTATTGTGTCCTGTCACATGTACACTACCAGTATCTAATGCTATAGTATTTAAGGTTTTATTGTGTCCTGTCACATGTACACTACCAGTATCTAATGGTATAGTATTTATGGTTTTATTGTGTCCTGTCATATGTACACTACCAGTATCTAATGCTATAGTATTTAAGGTTTCATTGTGTCCTGTCATATGTACACTACCAGTATCTAATGCTATAGTATTTAAGGTTTTATTGGGTCCTGTCACATGTACACTACCCGTATCTAATGCTACAGTATTTAAGGTTTTAATGATTCCTGTCATATGTACACTACCAGTATCTAATGCTATAGTATTTAAGGTTTTATTGGGTTCTGTCATATGTACACTACCAGTATCTAATGCTATAGCATTTAAAGTTTTGTTGGGTTCTGTCATATGTACACTACCAGTATCTAATGCTATAGTATTTAAGGTTTAATTGGGTCCTGTCATATGAACACTACCAGTATCTTATGCCATAGTATTTAAGGTTTTATAGGGTCCTGTCATATGTACACTACCATTATCTAATGCTATAGTATTTAAGGTTTTATTGGGTCCTGTCATATGTACACTACCATTATCTAATGTTATAGTATTTAAGGTTTTATTGGGTCCTATCATATGTACACTACCATTATCTAATGCTATAGTATTTAAGGTTTTCTTTGGTCCTGTCATATGTACACTACCATTATCTAATGCTATAGTATTTAAGGTTTTATAGGGTCCTGTCATATGTACACTACATGTATCTAATGCTATAGTATTTAAAGTTTTGTTGGGTTCTGTCATATTTACACTACCAGTATCTAATGCTAGAGTATTTAAGGTTTTATTTGGTCCTGATATATGTACACTACCAGTATCTAATGTTATAGTATTTAAGGTTTCATTGGTCCTGTCATTTGAACACTACCAGTATCTAATGCTATAGTATTTAAGGTTTTATTGGGTTCTGTCATATGTACACTACCAGTATCTAATGCTATAGCATTTCAAGTTTTGTTGGGTTCTGTCATATGTACACTACCAGTATCTAATGCTATAGTATTTAAGGTTTAATTGGGTCCTGTCATATGAACACTACCAGTATCTTATGCCATAGTATTTAAGGTTTTATAGGGTCCTGTCATATGTACACTACCATTATCTAATGCTATAGTATTTAAGGTTTTATTGGGTCCTGTCATATGTACACTACCATTATCTAATGTAATAGTATTTAAGGTTTTATTGGGTCCTGTCATATGTACACTACCATTATCTAATGCTATAGTATTTAAGGTTTTCTTTGGTCCTGTCATATGTACACTACCATTATCTAATGCTATAGTATTTAAGGTTTTATAGGGTCCTGTCATATGTACACTACCAGTATCTAATGCTATAGTATTTAAGGTTTTATTGGGTCCTGTCATAATTACGTACACTACCAGTATTGAATGCTATAGTATTTAAAGTTTTGTTGGGTTCTGTCATATGTACACTACCAGTATCTAATGCTAGAGTATTTAAGGTTTTATTTGGTCCTGATATATGTACACTACCAGTATCTAATGTTATAGTATTTAAGGTTTCATTGGTCCTGTCATTTGAACACTACCAGTATCTAATGCTATAGTATTTAAGGTTTTATTTGGTCCTGATATATGAACACTACCAGTATCTCATGCTATAGTATAAACGGTTTTGTCATATGTACGCTATCAGTATCTAATGCTAGAGTATTTAAGGTTTTCTTTGGTCCTGTCATATGTACACTACCAGTATCTAATGCTATAGTATTTAAGGTTTTATTGGGTCCTGTCATATTAACACTACCAGTTTCTAATGCTATAGTATTTAAGGTTTTATTCTGTCCTGTCATATGAACACTACCAGTATCTAATGCTATAGTATTTAAGGTTTTATTGTGTCCTGTCACATGTACACTACCAGTATATAATGCTATAGTATTTAAGGTTTTATTGTGTCCTGTCACATGTACACTACCAGTATCTAATGGTATAGTATTTATGGTTTTATTGGGTCCTGTCATATGTACACTACCAGTATCTAATGTTATAGTATTTAAGGTTTTATTGGGTCCTGTCATATGTACACTACCAGTATCTAATGTTATAGTATTTAAGGTTTTATTGTGTCCTGTCACATGTACACTACCAGTATCTAATGCTATAGTATTTAAGGTTTTATTGGGTCCTGTCATATGTACACTACCAGTATCTAATGCTATAGTATTTAGGGTTTTACTGTGTCCTGTCATATGTACATTACCAGTATTGAATGCTACAGTATTTAAGGTTTTATTGGGTCCTGTCATATGTACACTACCAGTATCTAATGCTATAGTATTTAAGGTTTTATTGTGTCCTGTCACATGTACACTACCAGTATCGAATGCTATAATATTTAAGGTTTCATTGGTCCTGTCATTTGTACACTACCAGTTTCTAATGTTATAGTATTTAAAGTTTCATTGGTCCTGTCATGAATATGTACACTACCAGTATCTAATGTTATAGTATTAAAGGTTTTATTGGGTCCTGTCATATGTACACAACCAGTATCTAATGTTATAGTATTTAAGGTTTTATTGTGTCCTGTCACATGTACACTACCAGTATCTAATGCTATTGTATTTAAGGTTTTATTGGGTCCTGTCATATGTACACTACCAGTATCTAATGCTATAGTATTTAGGGTTTTACTGTGTCCTGTCATATGTACATTACCAGTATTGAATGCTATAGTATTTAAGGTTTTATTGGGTCCTGTCATATGTACACTACCAGTATCTAATGCTATAGTATTTAAGGTTTTATTGTGTCCTGTCACATGTACACTACCAGTATCGAATGCTATAGTATTTAAGGTTTTATTGGGTCCTGTCATATGTACACTACCAGTATCTAATGCTATAGTATTTAAGGTTTTCTTTGGTCCTGTCATATGTACACTACCAGTATCTAATGCTATAGTATTTAAGGTTTTATTGGGTCCTGTCATATGTACACTACCAGTATCTAATGCTATAGTATTTAAGGTTTTATTGGGTCGTGTCATATGTACACTACCAGTATCAAATGCTATAGTATTTAAGGTTTTATTGGGTCCTGTCATATGTACACTACCAGTATCTAATGCTATAGTATTTAAGGTTTTATTGGGTCCTGTCATATGTACACTACCAGTATCAAATGCTATAGTATTTAAGGTTTTATTGGGTCCTGTCATATGAACACTACCAGTATCTAATGCTATAGTATTTAAGGTTTTATTTGGTCCTGTCACATGTACACTACCAGTATCTAATGCTATAGTATTTAAGGTTTTATTGTGTCCTGTCATATGTACACTACAAGTATCTAATGCTATAGTATTTAAGGTTTTATTCGGTCCTGTCACATGCACTACCAGTATGTAATGCAATAATGGTACAGACACTTGTGACACATGAGAAAACCTTGAACTTGACTCAAAATTTGGGTTAACATTTAATATGAATTCCTTTTTTTGTGATCCTGTTTTTGGTTACTTTGTGATCAACAAGTAAACCCCATGCCTTAAAATTCAATAATTGTAACAAAACAACTACAACGTCTTTCCATGCACCTATATAGATGTTGCAAATCACATGTTTTATAAAAATAATAAAAATAATGCAAGAAAAAACGTTTATTCTGCCAAAAGAAATAACTATAAAGATTAGATATTTCTGATAATTTACTTATTTTTTTCAATGTAAGTCTGTCTTGGCTCTAGAGATATTGTTTCCATCATCTAAATCATCAGTTTAATATAATCTAATCTAAATGAAAGGACATTTTAGTCAAATGTTTTGTTTGGTAACTGAACACATTGTTTTTAGTTAACAATCTGCCCACCTTTTAAGTCAGTTTTAGAACAATATTTTCATTAAGTATCTGAAAGGTGTTTTCAGCCATCACACACTATTTCCATATCAGTTTCTGCTGATTTAAAACATGTATTTTTCCTATGTCTATGTGCATTACTAAGATTAACATGTTGCTAGATATCTATCACTATGATCCTAGCTTATTGTTAGCGTTTACTTTATGTTGGCATTGTTTGTAAATAGTTTCTCATCTTCCAAGGCAATACAGTATGAGGTCATCCCATAAAGGCTTTGTTTAACAGATATTTCTTTGAATTACACAGTTTCGTTGTCTTGTTACCTGTGTCTGCACTCTGGCTAGAGTTTTTTTCTATATTATGAATTGATTTTGACTGCTTATGCATTGAGTCTGGTCATTCATTAATGCCGTTTTCCCTATATATAGGTAAAACCAACAAATTGCATATATATCTGTCATTATTTCAGGACTGCATCCCTGTTTCATCACTTTCTTTCTTCATCTTCTTGAGCCTTCCAATTAACCAGTCACTCTGTCAAACAAATTACAAGGATATTATGAATGTCAGTCAGTGCATCACAAATATGCTTCACCAGAACCAGTATCAATTTTAATTCTACTTACTTATCTCAAAATCTTTAACCAGTGTATGGAAATCTATGACACAAACAACCATCAAATATTTTCCAGCTTGGCAAACTTCTATTTGTGATGTTTTCAAGTAAAATCTAGTCAATATTCAGAATTAAATTGTATCAAACTCGTAATAGACATTTTGCTAAAATCTCTCTTAAAAATAAAGATGCTTTACTCGTCTATAACAGAAATAAATGAATATAGAAAATTAGTATGCCAGTGAAAAAAGAATCTTATCTAATTATCAGGAACTGCTGAAAAACAGATTGAGCAAGAATAAAAAGTAGAATTCAGAGTAAATACAAGAGTAAATACAACTTTAAGTTGTTACATAATTGAAAGATAAGAACTGATGCAGGAGTTTGGGTTCTTTATTCTGTCAATTTCCCACTTAAACCTTTTAAGAAGAATAAGTAGAAAATCAACAAAATGCTATACAGAAAATTGCAAAGGGAAATAACTCTTTTCGTATTGGTTTTGATGTCGAAAAGTCCTTGATAAAATACTTAAGTAAATCACATTTTAAATATTTCCCTTAAGCCTTTCACTGTTTATTGGAATATGCCAAAGAAAGTATAAGAACTGGTTATTAAAAAAGAAAAGAATATTATATATTTTTCTATAACCTACCAAGACAGTCTATAGCCCATATCTCTACCAGATATTTTTCAGACAGATTGGAAAATAATATATATTCTCCAAGGTAACAACATTTCTCAGAACAGTTCAATAGGACTATGTTATAGGAATATTACTACACATATATTGAGAATTTTGGACTGATTTGTAATACAACAAAAGGCAATAATTTTTGAGAGATATATTTGGGCTAGTGATGTAACCAGTGGTATTACAGAGGAATTGTACACAGTGAATTTGCAATACCAGTAGATGTTTCTTTTTTGTAATTTTCGATTCATTCATTGAACAACTCATAACCTTCTGTATTGCCAAACCTTAAACATGATAAGATGGTGGTGACCTTGATGAGAAGTGACCAAGGTCATTATTTGTTGTCTCTTACTGAGCCATATCTGGGTAGGTACTTACAGAAACAAACCAAAATGAATTGACCTTGAATATGCCTCTAGCTATCCATCCCATCTGGTCAGTATCTGCGATCACATGAAGGTGGAGATGGCTTATAGAGTGAAATGGGGGCCAGTGAAACCCCATCCTGTAATCATAGGAAATAAACTTATTATTGTATATATAGGAACATTTCAAGTAGGATTGGGAATGAGTAATTGATTATTCTTATTGGGCCAATATTACTGTATTTGTAACATGACAATTATTGAAAACCATGAATTGTTTCATTTCTCGCTTCCTCTAAACTGATCAGTTATTAAGCACCTGTCTACATGTAAATCTATGACATTCAGGTGTATTTTTCATCTTTTGATGGTGTATGTCACCCCATTAAGCACCTTAAAAAGATAGACCCATTCCGTGTATGTCACCCCATAAAACACCTTTAAAGATAGACCCATTCCGTGTATGTCACCCATAAAACGCCTTTAAAAGATAGACCCATTCCATGTACGTCACCCCATAAAACACCTTAAAAAGATAGACCCATTCCATGTACGTCACCCCATAAAACACCTTTAAAAGATAGAACCATTCCGTGTACGTCACCCCATAAAACACCTTTAAAAGATAGACCCATTCGGTGTACGTCACCCCATAAAACACCTTTCAAAGATAGACCCATTCTGTTGTTTGCAAGAGAATTAACTGCTTACTGGGAAAAGTGTCTATCTTAAGCAGTAAGATTAAACCCTAAAGGATCGGCAATTACTTTCTATTCTTTAATTTCAGTCAATCAATCTAATTGACAATTATAATTGACTTTTATAGTTTCAAGCCAATTACCTTACTTCTTTGTCACAAAATCAAATGATAACTATATCAATAACTAATCTTATTCATTATCGCAATGAATGAGGGCCAATCAAACAATGTGTAAGAAATTGTCTTGATGTACAATTCAGTAATAAGGTTTAATTCCAATTTCCATCTCCATTTGATATGCATCACAAACCCTCCATAACATGTTTGCAATTATTTTTCTCAAACTGCAGACAAGACAAAGGCCACTTGTGGCCTATGTGACCAAAATTCTCATTAAAGGGCACTGCATATATATTTACAGAATAGAAAAAAAAGGGGTTCCCATTGTCAAAAAGAAATTTCACAGCATGTAATGGTGCCATTAAATCTTCTTCCTGTTGTCATATGACATAGAGATGTCATAGTATTTGAAAACACAATTAAATCTTCATCCCATATTCATGTGAAATTGAGGTGTCATAGTATTTGAAAGCACCAATTAATCTTCACTCTGTAGTCATATGAAATAGAGATGACATAATATTTGAAAGCACCATTAAATCATCATCCTGTTGTAATATGAAATAGAGATGTCATAGTATTTGAAAGCATCATTTAATCTCCATCCTGTTGTCATATGAAATAGAGATGTAATAGCATTTAAAAGCACAATTAAATCTTCATCCCATATTCATATGAAATAGAGATGTCATAATATTAAAAAGCACCATTAAACCTTCATCCCATATTCATATGAAATTGAGGTGTCATAGTATTTGAAAGCACCATTAAATTTTCATCCTGTAGTCATATGAAATTGAGGTGTCATAGTATTTGAAAGCACCAATTAATCTTCACCCTGTAGTCATATGAAATAGAGATGACATAATATTTGAAAGCACCATTAAATCATCATCCTGTTGTAATATGAAATAGAGATGTCATAGTATTTGAAAGCACCATTAAATCTTCACCCTGTAGTCATATGAAATAGAGATGACATAATATTTGAAAGCACCATTAAATCATCATCCTGTTGTAATATAAAATAGAGATGACATAATATTTGAAAGCACCATTAAATCATCATCCTGTTGTAATATGAAATAGAGATGTCATAGTATTTGAAAGCACCATTAAATCATCATCCTGTTGTCATATGAAAAAGAGATGTCATAGTATTTGAAAGCACCATTAAATCATCATCCTGTTGTCATATGAAAAAGAGATGTTATAGTATTTGAAAGCACCATTAAATCTTCATCCCATATCCATATGAAATAGAGATGTCATAGTATTTGAAAGCACCATTTTGTTTTCATCCTGTTGTCATATAAAATAAAGATGGTACATTTGCAAGCACCATTTAATCTTCATCCAGTAATCATATGAAATAGAGATGTTATAGTATTTGAAAGCACAGTTAAATCTTCATCCCATATTCACATGAAATTGAGGTGTCATAATATTTGAAAGCACAATTAAATCTTCATTCCATATTCATATGAAATAGAGATGTCATAATATTTGAAAGCACAATTAAATCTTCATTCCATATCATATGAAATAGAGATGTCATAATATTTGAAAGCACAATTAAATCTTCATCCCATATTCATATGAAATTGAGATGTCATAATATTTGAAAGCACAATTAATTATCTTCATTCCATATTCATATGAAATAGAGATGTCATAATATTTGAAAGCACCATTGAACCTTCATCCCATAGTCATATGAAATTAAGATGTTATAGTATTTGAAAACACCATTAAATCTTCATCCTGTTGTCATATGAAAATGTCTTAGTATTTGAAAGCACCATTAAATCATCATCCTGTTGTCATATGAAATAGAGATGTCATAGTATTTGAAAGCACCATTAAATCTCCTTCCCATATTCATATGAAATTGAGGTGTCATAGTATTTGAAAGCACCATTAAATCTTCATCCTGTTGTCATATTAAATTGAGGTGTCATAATATTTGAAAGTACCATTTAATCTTCATCTTGTTGTCATATGAAATAGATATGTTATAATATTTTAAAGCACCATTAAATCTTCATCCCATATTCATATGAAATTGAGATGTCATAATATTTGAAAGCACAATTAAATCTTCATCCCATATTCATATGAAAATGAGGTGTCATAATATTTGAAGCACCATTTAGTTTTCACCCTGTTGTCATATAAAACAAAGATGGTATATTTGAAAGCACCATTTAATCCTGATCTTGTTGTCATATGAAATAAAGATGTCATATATTTGAAGGCATCATTAAATCTAAATCCTGTAGTCATATGAAATAGAGATGTCATAGTATTTTCTTCTGCCATAACATAAATAATTCCATCTAAACTTAAAATAATATAATCTTATATAATTGTTGACATTTCATCAATTTGCAAATGTGATTGTGACTTGCATGTGTTTAATGAGTTACACCTGATAATTATAAATAACACCTTCTAAATAAAAAGGCTATCTTCTTAACTAAACAATCATTATTGATAATCGAGTTAGCATTTTCTTTTTAGTCCTTTCTTAGTATTTCCATAAAACATCATACATTCACTAAGGCATTAGTTCCATGATTGTTTCCATCTATTCAGATTTTATCAAAATAAAGACATTGAAATTCTTTGAGTTCTCTTTGAATTTGCTTCATATCTACAGTATAGCCATTTGCCTTGTACAAAGTGTTACGGCACTGGCAATGGGGACTCCTATTGTATGGGACCTGTGTCAAAAATAACATAAACTTAACTTAATCATTGTTCGAAAAAGATACAGTAATATTGAATTGGAGGTTGAAAGCTACGGGCAGTAACTGTGTACAGTTTGATCTACAAAATACAAAAACTTGAATTAAACTATAAGACAAAAATACAAAATTTTTTCAATTAATTCATTTTGATATTTCATAATATCAAAGAATAAATAACAGCCCTTAAGTATATCTGGCTGTCTATGAAAGTTTATTTTCGGAGGAGTTTCTTATTTTCAGGTTAATCAAAATTACATAAAGTTGAATAAAACTATAAAAGTCAAAATTATTGTCTGAAACTTTTTCAAATAGTAGATTGTTTTGTACTGAAATGAAAAAAAAATGAATGACAGTTCATAATATATCTGGCTGGTCACGAAAGATTGTTTTCGAATTAAAATCTTGGTTTTGGTTGTTTTCAGATAAAAAGTTGTTTTCGGTTTTTCCAAATATCCTAAAGTGGGCTACATCAGCCTATGTTATTCACCTGCACTTGTCAGGCATGGGTTTTTTCATTTCAAACACTTGTTACTGCGGGTATTTCTAAAACATATTTGCACACAAGCTGATAAATGATGATCCAATTGCTACTCAATAACTAGGTTACAACTCTTTGTAATAGCCTTATAGCTTGTTAAAAACTACTTTTCAACACCTTTTAGAATTTTGAAAACAGATATCTGCCAATATTGCCAAGCTCAAAGCAGGTTTAAAGCTGATGTGTCTCAACTTGCTAACCCCTTATATCCTGTAGCATGTTATAAACTGATCAATGCCAGCAAACTCTCCAATATTTGAAGGACTAAATCCACTGACCTTACTTTGCTTTCAGCAAGGCATCTGTTAAGCAGAATTTCCTGACCAGCTGCAACCATTTGCTCAACTGAAACATTTCAAAGAAAGAATGTATGCACAAATAATGTTAGCCAATTTCATAAGGGCTGAAAACTCTTCATTCATACCATGGAATACTACAAACAAGATAGGCCAAATGGTGAATTCACTAAGATAAAGGAAAGCCCTACTCAATTATAGTAGAAATAAAATAAATCATCCTGATATAACCAATATAAAATGAATATGCAATTGGGTAAACTTCACATTGTTGTAGAGGAAAGACGCAGAAAAAGTAAACAGCTTAACCATTCAAGAGACAGGGGTATTCACTGCAATAATTGCGTTCTAGGAAGTGTCTTTGCATGTTTTGTTACAGCAGCATATACCATATTGTTACAGCAGCACATACCATATTGTTACAGCAGCACATACCATATTGTTACAGCAGCACATACCATGTTGTTACAGCAGCACATACCATAATGTTACAGCAGCACATACCATATTGTTACAGCAGCACATACCATATTGTTACAGCAGCACATACCATATTGTTACAGCATCACATACCATATTGTTACAGCATCACATACCATATTGTTACAGCATCACATACCATATTGTTACAGCATCACATACCATATTGTTACAGCATCACATACCATATTGTTACAGCAGCACATACCATATTGTTACAGCAGCACATACCATATTGTTACAGCATCACATACCATATTGTTACAGCATCACATACCATATTGTTACAGCATCACATACCATATTGTTACAGCATCACATACCATATTGTTACAGCATCACATACCATATTGTTACAGCATCACATACCATATTGTTACAGCATCACATACCATATTGTTACAGCATCACATACCATATTGTTACAGCATCACATACCATATTGTTACAGCATCACATACCATATTGTTACAGCATCACATACCATATTGTTACAGCATCACATACCATATTGTTACAGCATCACATACCATATTGTTACAGCATCACATACCATATTGTTACAGCATCACATACCATATTGTTACAGCATCACATACCATATTGTTACAGCATCACATACCATATTGTTACAGCAGCACATACCATATTGTTACAGCATCACATACCATATTGTTACAGCATCACATACCATATTGTTACAGCATCACATACCATATTGTTACAGCATCACATACCATATTGTTACAGCATCACATACCATATTGTTACAGCATCACATACCATATTGTTACAGCAGCACATACCATATTGTTACAGCATCACATACCATATTGTTACAGCATCACATACCATATTGTTACAGCATCACATACCATATTGTTACAGCATCACATACCATATTGTTACAGCAGCACATACCATATTGTTACAGCAGCACATACCATATTGTTACAGCATACCATATTGTTACAGCATACCATATTGTTACAGCATCACATACCATATTGTTATAGAGACTGGAGTAAGTAAAAGGACTATTTGCCAATCCTACAATATTCAAAGTGAATCCATTTCTATCATGTAGTCTTTTAGGGTGGCATTCATAGATAGTAGATGTCATAAGTCCAACAGTATGATTGGATGGAAGATTACAAATACACTCGGCAGAAAACACAACATTTTTTCCTTAAAGAGGCCTCGACCACGTTGAGTTTAGGAAATTGTTAGGATAAATATGTTGAATTGGGAAACCCAAAAGCTGTTGTGCCTTTGAAACTTTGGGAAAACTGCACGATTTTAAAGAAATTTCCAATTGGGAAGGTGCTTTTTATGGGCCGCTGTTATATAAGGAGAAAAAGCCCAGGAAAAGGCTACTTTAATGTACACCCCAGACATTGGCGTAGCTTCGTTTAGGAACTTTAGGCATTTGTCTACACTGTAATTTGAGGAAGCAAAAATAAAAAAGATTTTTTTGTGCTCCCAAAATCAGGTCAGAAGCAATTCCAGACTGGCTTTTTTTAGCATGCAACAGAACCGCCTATAATGACTTGCCTACACATTACTTTCAGTCAAGCTGCGCCAGAGACACAATATGGGAAGTAAGCCAAATTGCCAAAGTATAATTCAAATAGACAAATTAGGCTGAGAAACAATTTGGTAGAAGTGTTTGGTATAAACTGATATTCTTAAAGGTGCACAATATGCAATTAAACCCAGAGAATAAATTTGGCAACATATCAGATATGGGGTATTTATACTTTACATGAAGACTCATAGTTATGCTTTTACAACTTCCTGTAAAACATGTGACAGAGATCAGTGCAGGCTGGGTTTAAGTCCAAAAGAACAAATTGCTATACTTACATTAAATCTATTAGAACCATTCAATTTGAAACACGATCTTTGAATGGTTTCCAATTCTTAAAGCCATACTTGCACTCATTTACACTTAAATTGTGAAAGTTCTAGAATAATTGAAAATCAACTTGAAAGTACTTTAAATTTGCTTTTACAGAGGAATTGGGACTTTGACACGTTCACATGACGCTCTTAAAAGAGTGAACACTATAAGGTTTGTTTACAATTGGCCATAAAATAAGGTCAGCAGAGAAACGATTGGAACCAATAAAACCCAAGAAATTCTACATTTTGAATGTTCACGTTGTTAATATTGGATAAATGACAGTATTTCTATGTGTTTCACGTGATTTTCTAACCAGGTGGACGTCACTCATTAATCCGAGAGCTTCTTACTATTTTAGATGTTACCCCAAAGTAAACAATGAAATTAAATTGGTGGGCACCAAATCTATGAAAATAGCACTTTGAAAAATAGATAATAAATAGTGCAGAATGTTATATTGTCATGATCCTGTGGTTTTTCACTATTTTTCAACCCATTCTATCATAATTTATAACTCATATTACCCAGTTTTGTAGTTTTTCTGAGCACAGGTATGCTTTGACATGATGAAAGCTTCAACTAGTTAGGACATGATCATATTTTACTTAGTGTCATAATTCAAACAAACTTTGTACATACATGTATCCTCTGAACAAATAAGTACATGCTGTTAATTCACACTCTAAGCCTAACCATTCATCAAAACCATATATCGGCAATCTCATCACATTCTGCGTGCAAATAGAGGTAAACAGCTAGACCAACTGATTGCTTTAAAATCGGTTACAAACAGAAAACAAATCAAAACTTGTTTTAATCCTACTGAGTTGTATGTCTTCAGTCTTCAACTGCTTGGCATCCGCAATGTGGTTCTTTGTTACAACTAAATAATGATGAGGAGTGGCAGGTCGTATATCTTTAAACACCACAAAATCCTCATTCTGAAAAAAAATCAAATCATAGTAATAATAACAACAATTATAATAAAATAATGGTTATAATAATAAGAATAACAATGAAATAAAATATGGTATTCAGGCACATAGCTAGCCCCCAGAAAATTTTGAAAATAATGGTGCAATGTGGTGCATTCTAAGCAATGTCAGGGTCATTAATATGTCATTAAGGCATCAAAGGTTAAAACATTAATTGAGATTTTTTTTTGTCAGAATCATGCAGATTCAGCTGCTACTCTTGTATAGTCAGCTATTCGCCTGATTATACTAATAACAATAAAAATAATAATGAATGATGATGATAAAAATAATAAACAATAATAATTAAAACAATAATAATAATGAGGATGATAATAATATTCAAAACAACAATAACATGGAGAATGATGATGTTAGTAATGAAGTTTACTATAGGTTTCATAATAATAATAATAATAATAATAATAATAATAATATTCATTCATTCTCTTTATTTCCTTCATTAGGAGATAAATAGAACAATTACAAATAGATTTTGAATAACATCAACATTTCAAACAACATTTTATGTACAAAAATGAGTGTTTATGGACATGAATAGATTTCTATCCATCCAAGTTCAGTAATATCATTTAGTTAATCACGTTATGAATATCACGTCATTAATTTTAGTGCCTGATATGGTCCTTTGAAACATCGATAAACATATAAATATGCATTTTGTCTAAACTGCATTAATTCAGTTTCATTACATATTGAGCTGGGGCTTGCACCAAGGACCATCAACATGAAGTTTTTGCTAGTTGCAAGCACCAGTTCAGCATACAAGTTTTTATCTGTTGAATATGCATAGTTAAGAAATTCACGTTTCAAACTTCTCGTAACAGAGCATTCATTAAGAAGATGAATAGTTTTATCACCGGTTAACCGATCACACAAATCACATAGTTATGGGCTTTCATTTGGAAAAGTAATAAATGCTATTTTATGCGGAGCTATACCTGTACAGTACATTGAATATAGGTGACAGGGTTTTATTTCCAAATGCAATCGGGTAAACCTTGAAAAATCTGCGGCCTGAATGTGAACTAGCCATTCGTCTTTTTCTATCTGGTCGACAGCATTGTTTACATAGCGCCTCCATAGAGATTTATTAGGGAGGAAACAATGTTCATGCATGTATGTGTTATACTTAATCAAGTTATACTTAATCATTATGTCACATATATCAGGTATATACCCATACTTAAGTTTAGTTGGGTTATAAATATGCTGTGAGTATTTTCTAAGAAAAATAAGTTTGCATACCGATGAACTATCAAGACTAAGTATTTCGAATAAAAACATGAGCTTTTTCTTGTCAATTAGAGCTTTGATCCAACCTAAACCTAGAATTTATTCACACATGTCGGACCTGACTCGGATTTGAAATCCTTGTAAAACTTTTGCAATCCAATGTTGGAGTTTATTTAGATGATCAATATCACAGCTTTTCATGTTATTCCACAACTCGCATCCGTACAACAATATTGGGATGATTACCGTCATAGATATCTTGATTGATGTTAACGGATTAAGGGCATTGGATCTCAAACCAATATACACCATTGCATAGAAAGCATTTTTAGTTTTTTGACATCGTTCTTAAATGCGGGTATTGAGTTTAATGAGCTGTCCTGATGAATACCGAGATAGATCGCGCTGTCAGGCTCTTCGATATATGAATTTCCCAATAGGAATTTAACTGGGATGGATTTCTCACATTTATTGAAGACTACTACCGAGGACTTTTTACAATTGATTTCAAATTTCCATTTATACGCGTACTTATTAACGAGATCCAACAGGTTTTGTAGATGTGTTGGCATAAAGGAGATGATAGCTAAGTCGTCGGCAAAAGCTGAGTTTCCACATTTCGCATTGATAACAGAGTGGAGGCGTAGACTATCTTTCGAACTTTCCAGTTCCAGCAGCAACTTGTTAATGAACACTTAATAGTAAAATGTGGACCCTACCCCTCCTTTACGCACACCTCCTTTAACCAGAACCAGAAATGACGTTTTGTTATTAACAATAATCTGACAATAATATTATTGAGATCTTTATAAGAATCCATGATTATCCTTGATATTTTCCCATAAACCCCAAGGTTGTGTAGTTTTAAAAACAAGGCATTATGCCATACGCAATCAAATGAGCATTTAAAATCTAAAAACGCAACATAAACCTGACTATAGAAATCTGCAAGCTCAAAAATAGATTCTTGCATGGAAAAGGCCGTTGTGACACAGCTCAATCCCTTCTGAAACCCTTTCTGTTGAGGACATGGGAATTCAATCTCATCTAGTGATATCTTAGCCTGAATTCTTTGTATTGATAATTTTTTGAAAACTTTACCGAAAAACCGGTATCAATGAAATGGGTCTGTAGCTGGATGGATCGTTTTTTTTCGGTTTTCTGTTACCTTTATATATCGGTATGATGCAACTTTTACGCCACGTGTCGGGTATACATTCGTTAAGTAGAATAGTGTTATATAATAACACAAGGGCACCAATCATAGGCTTTTGGCCAAAGAGAATATGCTCGTTAGTGATCTTATCATGCAATGGACTCTTGCCTTTCTTTGCTGCACTTTCCACCTCTTCTTGGGTGAACTCATGTTCGATATTTTTGAGAAGTGTTGCATGCTTTGACCTCGAGGTATTAGGTTCTACAACGTTAATAGTGTTATTAACATATTCTTCGAATGCAGAATCTTGACTGTGCTGTTCGACATTGAATATATCGCTAAAATATTTTTTCAAATCCGCTAGTGACGTCATTGTGTTGGTAGAGAATGTCATTATATACAGTTTCGGTCGTAACCTGGCGAGGGGTCTTTTTGTGCCTTTTCACTAAACCCCAAAACAATCAAGAATCAAACTGGGCAGTTCGGTCGAACTCTTCTAACATGTTGTTCAAAAAACGGTTTGATTCTCTTGCTGGATCTTACGAAAATTGAGTTATGCATCCTTATACGTATTGCCGCGTGGCCTACCCTCAAGTATCCATGCTTTATGTTTTTCTCTGGATTGCCTGTGAGCATCCTTAACCTCAGCATTCCGATATGGTTTCGCGTGACTATTAAATTTTGTTTTGGGTAAAGCCATTTGAGATAGGCTATTGATTAATTCTACTATATACTCGGATAGCTTATTTGGGGTAGTGAATTGCGCAATATTTTTGTATGATAGTTTGACAGAAAGCATGTCTAAATATAAACGCAACATTCGTTTGCTACATTTGTTCCATGCTTTAGAGTCGCGCTCCTTTGTTGTAGGTATGAAAGGAAGTGATACAATAATAATAATAATAATAATAATGATCATAATAATAATGATGATCATAATAATAATGTTGATGATTATGATGATAATAAAAATAATAATTATAATGGTCAAAACAACCATATTGATAATAATGATTAATGACCATTATAATATTATGATAAAGAACATATTTCATTCTTCTATATTATTGACATCCATGTTTTTGTCATTGCACAATCTAGTGACCTAGTCGTACAATGCTGTAATCTAACTTGATAAAAGTATGGTTGATAGATCTATGAAATCTCTGTAAATCCATTTAACTTTAACCAAATACTTTACACTTAAAACAAAGCATGCATGAGAGCTAACTAACCCTTATATGCTGGAATCGACTTCTGATTGATGATTGTTGGATCCATTTCTAGTCAAACTAATTTGATGCAATAGGGAAATATTGAGAATTTTTCAGCAAGATTGCCCCATCAGAAAAAAAGACAACCTTCATGTTGAATCATTTTGACTAGACCCATTTAGAGAATAAGAAGGAAAAGCATGAGGAGGAGGAGGGGGAGCGTGATGAGGAGGAGGGGGAGCGTGAGGAGGAGGAGCATGATGAGGAGGAGGGGGAGCGTGATGAGGAGTGTGAGGAGGAGGAGGAGCATGAGGAGGAGGAGCGTGAGGAGCATGAGGAGGAGGAGGGGAGGAGGGCGTGAGGAGGAGGGGAGGTTGGGGAGCGGATGAGGAGTGTGAGGAGGGAGGAGATTGGGAGGAGGAGGGAGAGTGTGAGGAGGAGGAGGGGAGCCAGATGAGGAGCGTGAGGAGGAGGAGGGGGAGCGGATGAGGCGGAGGAGGAGGAGGAGCATGAAGAGGAGGAGGGAGCGTGAGGAGCATGAGGAGGAGGGGGCGTGAGGAGGAGGAGGGGAGCATGATGAGGAGCATGAGGAGGAGGAGGGGAGCATGATGAGGAGCTGCGGAGGAGGAGGAGGGGGAGCCGGAGGAGGAGGAGGGGGAGCGTGATGAGGGAGCGTGAGGAGGGAGGAGAGATGAGCATGAGGAGGAGGAGGGGGAGCGGAGGAGGAGCATGAGGAGGAGGAGGGGGGAGAAGGAGGAGGAGGAGGGGGAGCGGAGGAGTTGAGGAGCAGTGAGGGAGGAGGAGGGGGGCGGAGGAGGAGCATGAGGGAGGAGGAGGGGAGCTGCGAGGAGGAGGAGGGGGAGCGGAGGGAGAGCCGGGAGGAGGAGCACATGAGGAGGAGGAGGGGGAGCGGAGGGAGGAGCGTGAGGAGGAGCATGAGGAGGAGGAGGAGTGTGGGGAGGAGGAGGAGCGTGAGGAGGAGCATGAGGAGGAGGAGGGGGAGCGTGAGGAGGAGCGTGAGGAGGAGCATGAGGAGGGAGGAGGAGGCAAGTGGAGGAGGAGCGTGAGGAGGGAGCATGAGGAGGAGGAGGGGATCGTGGGAGGAGGAGCATGAGGGAGGAGGGGAGGGGGAGCGCGGGAGAGCGAGCATGAGGAGGGAGGAGCGCGGAGGAGGGAGGAGGGGGAGCGTGAGGAGGGAGCTGCGGAGGAGGAGGAGCGTGATGAGGAGCATGAGGAGGTGGGGAGCTTGAGGAGGAGGAGGGGAGCGTGAATGAGGAGCGCAGATGAGGAGGAGGGGGGATGCGGGAGGAGGGAGGAGAGGGGAGCGTGAGGAGGCGGAGGGGAGCGTGATGAGAGCACAGAGGAGGAGGGGGGGAGCGTGGAGGAGGAGGGGGAGCGTGATGAGGAGCGAGTGGAGAGGAGGGAGAGTGTGAGGAGGAGGAGGAGGGGAGCGTGAGGAGGAGCGTGAGGAGGAGGAGGGGGAGTGTGAGGAGGAGGAGGGGGAGCGTGAGGAGGAGGAGGGGGAGCGTGAGGAGGAGGAGAATTCCTTCAAGGATAGCTTCTAGGGTGTTGAGAAATCTTCTTGAGCTCCAAAGACTTGTTATTCCCCTCTATACTTAAAGTTTGTCTTCCAGTTTCATAGGCGTAGGAGCGTTTTCAACATTGGGGGGGGCCAACTTTTTCATGACTATTCATGCATTTACAAATTCAATAACATTTTAAGAATTAAAAGAAAGCATATGAAAATATGTATCTTTAATAAAAATAAAAATAAAAAAAAAGGATATGCCAGGTCTCGATCTCACGCGGAAATCAAATGTATTGATCTAAACAAAAAGTAGGAGCTACCAGGCTGTCACAGCCACGGATTCAACTGTGAAGTCACTAAAATTATTGTTTAAGCTTTAGCTAACCCGATGTGTTCAGATTGCCATTTGCGATGATGACGTCAAAAAGATTTTGGTTATTGTTCATAACAAAAGGCGAATTGGTATTAGATAAAGCACTAAAAAAAACATATTTATTTTTATTTTGCTGTTAAATTTCGTTTCTTTCATTTTTCTTTTCAAATATCTTCATTTACCATTGTGAATATTGGGGGGGCCAAAGCATACTCTGGCCCCCCCAGTCTGGATATTGGGGGGGGGCCGGGCCCCCCCTGGCCCCTACGCCTATGAGTTTCAAATGGCTCTTGGTAAATCTGGTCAACTTACATTTCTGAGATTCAGTGTTATTCGGCCCCATTCCCCTTCTTTAGAGTATATATTTTTTCCCTAATATTTGAAAAATTCCCCTCTTTGAAGTGATATTCCATTTTGATAAATACCTCATTTAAAAAATTACAGAAAAGCAATGAAATGTTGAAGAAGAACATGAACATAACATGTTGATGAAAAATTGTGGGAATAATATTTTTCTCTATGTATGATGAATTATAACTTGTTAAAACTTGATTTTATACTGTTACTTGCTAGGCATAGAAATGTCCATCATCTTTTACACACAAACTGGTGTATTGTCCAGGAAACAGTTGTCAAGATGAACTTGATGGGCTTTACTAAGCCTCCTTCACAATCGATATAAAACAAATAAAACAAACAAACTTTTTTTATGTTCCTTTCAAGAAACTAGCAAACAACTGAAGTAAGTGATACCGGTCTGTAGTTCCCTGGCTCATATTTTGGTCCTTTTTTATATATACATGACACATTTACTTTCTTCTATTCTAATGCTGTTGCAAAGAAATACAAAATAAACCCTGAAAATGTCTGTCAAGTTCTAATGCACTCTTTCAAGAATTTGGGATAAAAGTCATCTGGCCCACAGGCTTTTGTAACATTCAATTCCTATAATTGCTTGGTCATCTGGACCACAGGCTTTTGTAACATTCAATTCCTGTAATTGCTTGGTCATCTGGACCACAGGCTTTTGTAACATTCAATTCCTGTAATTGCTTGGTCATCTGGACCACAGGCTTTTGTAACATTCAATTCCTGTAATTGCTTGGTCATGTGGACCACAGGCTTTTGTAACATTCAATTCCTGTAATTGCTTGGTCATATGGACCACAGGCTTTTGTAACATTCAATTCCTGTAATTGCTTGGTCATCTGGACCACAGGCTTTTGTAACATTCAATTCCTGTAATTGCTTGGTCATCTGGACCACAGGCTTTTGTAATATTCAATTCCTGTAATTGCTTGGTCATATGGACCACAGGCTTTTGTAACATTCAATTCCTGTAATTGCTTGGTCATCTGGACCACAGGCTTTTGTAACATTCAATTCCTGTAATTGCTTGGTCATCTGGACCACAGGCTTTTGTAACATTCAATTCCTGTAATTGCTTGAGAATTCTATCACTAGTATCACTATCAGGATTCAATACAAAACTGTCGACACTCTCCAAATCACTATATGGTGAAATTTTTTAGGTTAAAGATCTGTTTTTGATATCTACCTTGAGAAGAATTTCTGTTTTTTCGTCTTCATCATTGACTATCGCACAAAATATACATTTGTCGTTTTTTGGCATATCTTGCGCGAATGTAACTAGCGCGAATGAGACCTTTATCCCAATCGGAACTACTCGGGTATTTCCGTAAGCTGTGAAATACACCTCGGATATAAGTGTAGGGTTACAATTTTTCGGGTAAATCGGCATCCGCCAATGAACACCTTTTCTAAGCGTGCATGTAAAGTAGTTCAATCTGTATGGAAGTGTTGGACATCCTTTTTAATCACTTTTGATCAGTAACTCATACCAAATGGCGAACTTGTTGTTGTGACATGTATACTTGTTTCCTCAATCAAATTTAACGACTTTTTTGATTTTACATTCAAGATCTATTTTTAGAAACGAAAGAAAGTGACGTCATTCTCGCGGGAAACAGTATGGCGTCATCCCTATTATTTCAGAGGTGTTTTCTATTGGATAAACCCGATGTGTTCAGATTGACCTTTATCCTTGTTTCGTCCAGAGTATTTTTCACGATCATAATTTTTAAACGTGACACCGCTAAGAAATGAGGTCATTTTCGCTTCAACCCAATATCCATTTATATTAAAAGAATATTATTTTGTGTTTTGAAACGGCTCTTCTACACACAACGTCATAAACATCAAAGGTAAGTACACATCAAAACAGTGTTTTATCGGAAATATATGTATGAACTTCATGAGCATTCATATCCGTCGTCGAAAGTTTGTTTACACTCTCCGATCTCCATCTCCCCCAAAAATAATCAATTAGGGGCTTTTCCTTCTCAGGCTACTGAGAATTTCCTCGACAATTTCAGAGATTAATTCAACAATTTGATTATGAAGTAATGAAGTGACATCATTTGAACGTAGGTACTAGTAGCGTAACGATGGATAATATTGTTTTTGAGCCAGATGTGAAAATTGTTAATTGATTTTAACTTCCCTCATATAATTTACAGTCAACTCGACAGTTCCGGATCACTAATAGATAAAAGATCGTTTTTTCTTGTATTAACCAATTTACTGTAGAAATCAACATATGATTAAACGAAAAGTTCTTCCTCTGTCTATTCATAGCAATGATTTACCGCTTTTATTTACCATTTTTCAGTTTTTGAAGAAAACCAGATCGGGGTCATCGCGACAGTTTCGGATCGAATGTGACACTTCCAAATCACATTAATTGTCATATCATTTATTGTAAAAAGGGTTACCTTCACAAAGAGACAATTAGAACAGAAAATAACATCATCAATTATAACTTTATTTTCATCAAACACATGCCTCATGCGATTTCCCTTTAAAGAATTATTTTACTTTTTCCATTTAAAGAGCGTACGAGAATGTCCGGAAGTAATGTTGAGACGACCCCTATAAATCAAAGAGGTGATCCGAAACTGTAGAGTTCACCTGCCTTTATTCATCATGCAATTAATACAATCCCAGACCCGTTTTAGTGTGAAAATTTTGCATAAATACATTCTATTATAATTTTTCTTACAAATGATATCAACGTTTAGTGCACATTATCTTTTTAAATGAGCGTCTAGATCGCCGAAAAAGAATATCGTTGAAATTAGGTCAACTTCCGGTGACTTGTCTTGGTCTTAATTAACCGTTCTAAATTGATTTTGATCGCTTTACCAAAAGTTGAAACGTCATCTTGGTTTTGTCAAGAGCTAATTGAATATGCTAAATGATTTTTAAGGTTTTTAAGGCCAGAGTTTCTTCGCATTCATAGAAATTTGACAACAAACATAAGATGATCCAGAACTGTTGATGATCCGAAACTGTCGAGTTGACTGTATGTTTGATATGGCAACAATGAGTGCATTGAGTACATTATGGTTGACATATTACTTATGACAGTGATGCATTGAAGATGTTGAGCTTTCAAACGATAGGGCAGACCTAGTCAAACTAATTTAATGCGATCTGAATATATAGAGAAATTATTATTTCAGGCAATATCTCACGTTGGTCTCAATAATGATTCGTGAACGAAGCTTTTTCAACATTTGGATATTATCGTGCTTCGCTACCTCTCAATGGCATCATGATTTTTTTTATGTAACAAAAATTCCCAACCAGCAAATAAGAGATTTAAGCTTGTGATTTTCCATGTTCAAAAGAACTGACAAATAAAGGAAATATGAAATACATACATTGATTATCAATGAAATGTCACAACCCACACAAGTATCCGATTCACCTCTTATAAGTGAGTTATCTATCATTCAACATCGATGAAATTCAAATTAAGCCTTCACCGGCCATGAGGTTACTAGATACGATGTCATAACGTCTTGTGGCTGATATCTGGTTGCCACTGACGTTACGATTCCACGCTCATCACTTGTTGGAGCAAAATCAATTTTAACAACCACATGATAGATAACCTTTTTATGATAACCCTAGCATAGTATTGTCTAAAATATCAAATCAAACAGCTTGATAGAAGCTAAAATTTCTTAATTAAGTTGTATTTCCTAATTTTTGGTGAGATTTAGTGAGAAACAAACCGTAAGTTGCCATTTTGATTTTTTCGCAACTTCTCGCACTTTCTGCTTTAAAAATATGATAATTACCCCCTGAAATATAAGACACATCCAATGAAAACACATGTTTTTTCCCGCATTTTTTACAACTTTACTTCAACTTCCAAATATGGAATACTACTACAGGTTTAGCTCCGACCAATTTGACCCAATTTGGTTGTCACTTGTTCCAGGATAGCCCTAGATATCTGCATGAAAACCGGAAGTGATGGTTTTGAGAAATGAAATGTATAAAGGTCAGAAAAATGCTTCTATTTTCTTAAAATAATCGGAAAATATTAACTTTTGGACTAAGGTATGATGTTATATGCTTTAAAAATATGGTAATTACCCACTGAACATGTAGGGCTCATCCAATGAAAACACATGATTTTCCCAGCCTTTTTTATAACTTTACTACAACTTCCAAATAAGAAATACACCTGCAGGTTTAGCTCCGCCCAATTTGACCCAATTTGGTTGTCAATTTTTGCAGGATAGTCCTGAATATCCGAATGAAAACTGGAACTGATGGATTTGAGGAATGAAATGTATTAGGATTACGAACAAAATTTCTATTCTCTTAAAATAATGGAAAAATATAAACTTTTGGACTCTGAGGTATGAGATTATATGCATATGTTTAATCAGGTGAAGTTTTGTCACATTTAGTTAACCCATTTTTTAATTATCCTAGTGGTTGTGATACACAACCGGCCTGCTCCAAAGAGCTAAGAGGGCGGAATTACTGCCGTGTCCTAGACAGACATGGTAGTAACATTACCTCTAGTTGTTTACAACTGACAGTGAATTTCCTGCCGGATCTATGTCATCCCATTACGGTTCTTATCCAGGATTGAGGTGGTCAAACATGCGCAGAAAATTTGTGCGCAAAAATCCAACGTAAAAATCATGGTTGACTCTGGACTCGAAGGCGTCAGGCAAAATTGCAATACCCTTCGAGACCAGAAATCTGGACCATCACATCACATCAAACTTTCGAACTATTCATTTAATGGAGAATGGCGCGACAAAAAATTTGTTGCAACGTTAAAAGACCAATATTTCCATTGTGATTGAAAATTATCAAACTATTTCACTCACAGTTGTGAATAAATCACTTTTAATCAATCCATGGCCATTTTTTGCTTTAAATCCGAAAATTTGAATTTGAAAAGTCCAACACTATTTGGATCCTTCGAAATTTGGATGTTAGATTGCCCCATCAGAAAATAAAAAGCAATCTACACATTGAATTATTTATAGCCCCTGCACAGTCCTTAACCCAAATATCTGTTTCCCAACTAGTTAGTCAAAAAATTTGATATGAAGATTGCTTTTTATTTTCTGATGCTGTAATCAAACACCAAAATTTTGAAGGATCAAAATAGTGTTGGACTTTTTGAATTTGGATTTTGGATTTTAAAGATACTCTCTCAGAGATGTGTGTATTTGGAGTAACAAACATCAAAAAGTTGGTATTGACAATCCTTGTCACTTAACCAAAGACTGTTTTCCATTTCTTTATTAATAAGTTGCTAAAACCCCATGCTTTCATTAATTAACATGAAGTGAGTCGTCACATTTGTCCAATCAACTTTGGGAAAGCTAGTTTATAAATAAACCAAAAACAAATTTCATATAAATTACCTCCCTTTAATTTTGAATTTTCGCATTAAAGTTAAAATTGCATTAATGAAGCTGGCAAATAGAAATCCTTTTCAAGGAACAATTCATAATATGAAATTCGATTTGAAATGGCATTTGTTCTGTTAAGTCTTTCATCCAATTAGGCCTTAAAAAAAGTTGTTTGTTTAGGGTAACCCGACCCTACCTAGCCAAACCTGCCTACCCTAAAGATTTTATTGACCGTTGGAAGGAAAAATCACTTGGCGACATATTTTTAACATATCCATTTGAAACATCTCGCACATTTCGGACAGGCTAGTTTACAAGTTGAAAAGGAACATGTTTATTCATGTCTTCTATCTGCGCTTAAATTCAACAACTTCTGAATATTCATTGTGATGGATGCTGGTCTGTATCAGAAGACATTTCTATACAGTTTTAACTATTTTCTTCAAAATGAAACATGCATGTTTAAGTGAAGCTCAAGATAAAAAAAAAAAAATGTTACCCAAACAAACAATTTTTTTAGGCCTTATTCTGATAATACCTTTTTTAAGCTTCTGGGTAGATATATCTTAACATCCTATGTTAAATAATGCTTATTTTTTCCCGTTGTTTTCTTGATCACCAAATGGCAAAAGCCTAGGTAGTCGTAATGGTAAACTGACAAACAACGATTATATCTTATCAAGCAAGAATGAAGGACATTTTCTACAGTTTAATAAAAAAATAATCCTTTCATAGAATTTTCTCAATTTTTAATAAAATTTTATTGTGAATTCAGAAATGAAAAGAAAGATGCAGGTCGACGAGTTAGACTTTTTCTTAAATGACAGTTTCCATGGTAACCGTTTTGGGCAAAAAGGTCAAAATGACCATACCATCTTCAAAGGTAATAAAATGATTTCTGAAAGGTTTATTGACACAAAAAACATGAATACTTTATAATTCAATGGTATTTTGAATTATAACAATCTGAACCATTTTTTTCAATCCAAATCAGTTCTTCAAAATTTTGTATTTGACAAAAAAAAATAAAAATTGACATGCATATTGCAAAAAAAAAGAAGATATTTCAAAATTCCTTTCATAGAATTTTTTTTTTTTAGTATGTGAAGTTAAATTTAATCTTGAAATACGAAATGCAAAAAAAGGATATGTTGGCGTGGGTTTTGCTGTATAATGACAGTTTCCATGGTATCCGTATTTGAAAAACATTTATAAAAACGACTAAATTAATTTAAACTTGACAAATAGACGCTGAGCGCTTATTATGATAAATATTTACTTATGTAAATAACCTTTCATAGTTTTATGGATAATATGATCATTCTTTGAAAAAGAATTGCATACAGTAAATTTCATCCGAATAAAAACATTTGTCCGACTACTATGCAAGTTCCTCTTCGGTAACAGATTATTATCTCACTTTGATACGCAGATGATGTGCGCAGAAAAAACTACCGAGAACGTCCTTAACTCAATAATATTAACCCTGTTTGTAAAAAATGTCCTTCTCATTCGAATCAATTTTGCTTGACGGAAATGATGTATTTGTCCATGCTCTTGTGTGGAAAATGTGTTTTACCATAGACCCATGTGACGATGGTGTCTAAAATAACCACCTCTTACTCTTAGTTAAGATGTTGTTTACAAAATAAATCCGTATAAACGTTCTTAGATTTCTGCGATTTTAATGTTCTAGATCTTCTTTGTATAGTTATACAAGCAGGGTTGGGAAGCTGTCAATAATCTAGTTCTTTGTTACTTCAGAAATCTTTGTTGTTCTTTTTACGGTAGAAGATGATTTATTTAAAAAAATCAAAATCTCCATCTCTTAGAGAGTCCCTTTAAAGCACAAAATGGCCATTCAAAGTGAACTTTATATTTGTAAAATAAACTTATTTAACACCAAATAATTGCATAAATTGCCGTTAAACAGTTAAAAAACGCTTTACAGGTTTTTACATATTGGTGCGCATGAGTAGAGAAAATTTATTGGAGCAAAAATTTGTCACCCAGTGTTAATTAAACAGTTTTTACAATTTAATGTGCGGAATACAGACATGTTTAGTGCATGGATTGATAAAAAAAATATTAAATCACAATTGTGAGTAAGATCATTTGTCAATTATAAAAAAAATGGAAATATTGGTCTTCAAACATTGCAAGAAAATGTTAGTCGCACCATCCTCCATTAAATGAATCGTTTGAAAGTTTGACGCGACGGGCTCTATTAAGGGCCTCTGCCAAGTTTATTCAAATCATGATCCCCAGGCCTTCAATGGGCCTGCTCTAGCAGTGCTCTCGGTGAGAAAAGGCTGAAGGCCAAACAGGCTGCTTCAAATTATGTTTTTGCTCACAACCCGCCCTTTTTATATAGCCCCACACTAGGGGCTTATTAGTTTTATATAGCCCTGTCCTTTAATATTCTATTTATAACATGACAAGAATTTCAATGGAATTTTAGCAAACTGCGTTGACCGAATCTGCTGTGTATCTATATCTCAGATTCATATTTTAATCTTATTAAAATATAATGTCTTCCTTCAGCAAAATGACATCAGAGATCTATTAGGATAACGAAAACTGGATTATTGATATAAACTTCTCATCTCCTTTCATAAGCTTGCTCGGAGAAATAGCGCATTTACGTTGGAGAGTTAGCAAAATAATTAAAATGGATAAGAGTGACTTGGACCTAGATTATGAGATGGGTTGACACTCAACTCATGTGACACTAGCAAGGTGCGCCAGAGAGCAACCCGTTACTAGTTAATATCTTATAAACCAAGTCTTTCAATCAACTCATGTGACACTAGCAAGGTGCGCAAGAGAGCAACCCGTTACTAGTTAATAACTTATAAACCAAGTCTTTCAATCAACTCATGTGACACTAGCAAGGTGCGCCAGAGAGCAACCTGTTACTAGTTAATAACTTATAAACCAGCTCTTTCAATCAACTTATGTGACACTAGCAAGGTGCGCCAGAAAGCAACCCGTTACTAGTTAATAACTTATAAACCAAGTCTTTCAATCAACTCATGTGACACTAGCAAGGTGTGCCAGAGAGCAACCCGTTACTAGTTAATAACTTATGAGCAAAGTCTTTCAATCAACTCATGTGACACTAGCAAGGTGCGCCAGAGAGCAACCCGTTACTAGTTAATAACTTATAAACCAAGTCTTTCAATCATACCACTGATAATAACAAAAGTCTGTCATCTCTCCACTCATTAAACCAGTAACAGTTTATGAAAATTGTGATTTACTCATCTTGATACATTGCTTAGTATGAATATTTATTTCATTTAAATAGCCATGTTTCGTCATAGGTCTATATCAGAGCCATTTGAAATCCCTTTGTGTAAATTATCTCAAACTCCCTATTTGAATTACCCTAGTTTGTGGACCAGAATAGTCTCAACAACACAAGTCCTGCAAGTACCCACAATTCAGGGTTTATAGCAGTAATAGAAAAGTTAACTACATGTAAGAAATGCATAGTAAACTTCAAATTGATACAGTTTCTTTTCTTATTATTCCCGAAATTAAAAAAAGATGAATTTGTGACTTAGTTAGTCTAAACTTATTTATTTTATATCAATTGTGAAACAGCTAAGATAAATCACTTTCGATTCTGCTTCCTGGATACTTCACCAGTAATTGCGCCGATGTGTCGGCTAGTCCGGGCAATTTTCACCTCGGCTAAGAGGGAATTGAACCGAAGCTCTACCACTTTGTTACTGTCGTCCACAATTGGTCTCTTACGTTATTTTTCCTATAAATGTATGGAACTTGGCATCAAGATCATCCTGGTAAACAGAACACTTATGTTAGATTCACACAGGGATGTCGTAAACAAATTCCTTTTTTTTTTTATCTTTGTACAGTTGTATCATTGATCTTAATTGATAATACTGGGTATATAATTTGAAGATTTTTAGATCATTTTATTCTTATAGAAATTGAATACCCATTGTACTTAAGTATCATGAATTTTATACAAGAATAAACTAAAACCTTACCATGCTATTCCAAAAATCCAAAAGAATGCAATCCTTAAGATGCGTAATTATGTATTTTCATGACTCACCATTTCTGTTCTGTTAGATTAACCTCCTCTACCTGGAGAGAATAATGTGTTTTCAATACTATGTAGCATTTTAAAAGAACAAGGAAATGTTTCCTTATCAAAGCTTCTATCCAACAAACTGTGTTCTGTGAGAAACACAATTAAATAGAATAGACGATAGATGAATAGATTTAAACTATCTTTGTCACTAAGAAAACTTGCTCATTGTGAGCTTTTAGTATCTATTTTTGTTTGTCAACTTTATTGCCCTATTGATTAAAGATGAGGGACAATTATACATCTTGCACATACTTGACTTATTCACGGTCTCAATTTGTTTTCATACTGTTGTCTTGAAAGATATTCATGGATTTGTCCTATTCTTCAAAACACAATTCAGCTTTCGAAACATATCCATTTAGATTAGAGATAGAAGACAAAGTGATATTAAAAGGTACCTTTGATGAGTTCTCTTATTGGTTCTTGCCTTAATTCAGCTAGAAAGCCAACTGATATCAGGGGTGTAGCTAAACCATTTAGTAAGTGTATGCAATATTTTACCGTCATGGACTAGACATCCCAATGAGAGCCTCCCCATTGCCTTGTTACTTTAAAGTAAGAGTACTTGACTAAAATAAGAAAACCCCTATTTCTGTTTGAAACCTTGTCATGGCTTAACTGCTGCAGGTTTTTAGTAGTCCACTAAAGACAGTTCTACCACTTACATTCTGGTTTTGTTTGTGGTGGTCACTCACTAATTGGCAGGCATGATACATTCTGGGGGCAATCCCTCTGGTGCAGCTTTGGTTGATATCAAATCAATACAGCTGACAATTTAAACTATATGAAGAATATGAAAGGAATAAAACCTTTATAATCACATTATAGTAATATTACTCTCTTTTGACTTGCTAGATTTATGTAAAGCTGGCTTTAATGGGTTTGTGCTATGGTATATTATTCTTACTAACTCTGATCTGCCTTTCTGTGCCTCAGCAGTGAAAATACTCCTTTTTTAACTGTTTACAAGGCCTCCGAGGCCTACTGGTTAGAGTACAGAACTTGAAATCACATGGCACCTCTCTGTGTGCATTCAAATCCTGATGAGGGTCCTGGGATATGGATCTTCATGAGAGAAAGTCTCCCGACTGACTTAAGGAATGCCAATGGTTCTACCCGACTTGGCCAGCCCTTATGGGCAGTTGAGTTTTTGGTCCTCCTCCATCATTAAGAGTTGGGCATCACAACATAACTGAAATAATGCTGATGCGATGTAAAACCCATGTACAGTCTATTCTTGTTCTCTCGAAGTCGTCGGGAACAAGAAAAAATATCGAGATAATGCGAGTTCAAGATATCCAATAAGGTGTTTGCAAAAAGAAAAGCCAAAAAACTTTGTGTTGAATATCTAACTGTTAAGTTGCCTTACTAAAGCTGTCACCTTGTTGCATAACACTCACAGCGGCATATAGATTAGTGAGATGAAATGTGCGTTTCTTTGGTTTCTTTGTTGTAAAAAACAGATTGAAGAACATATAAATTATTGCAGTTTGAAACGCATTTGTAGATTGGCCAGAATCGTGGCTATTCCACGCTCATAACTTGTCGGCACAAAATCCACTTTTGCATAAACCGTGTGAATTACACTCTTATTCCTTGTTAATCATAAATTTGCTCTTAGATTCAAATTTGAGCGTTATTATACAGCTTCAAATGTAACAAGGGGGTTTGTCCCTCTAAATGACAACCTTTAGCTATCAATATGATACCTGTCATTTAAAATCAATCTGTACCATTTACTGCATATTGAAGCGGCAATGGCTCCGTACAGGGCACTCTGTATAAAAGAGGTCAGCAACTATCACACACACACAAGACAAATTAATTGCAGCTCACAGAGTTCTAAAATAATGAATGGCTTGTGATACTTTCAAAATGATGCTGATTTATGTATTATCTTTGATGATTTTGAATAAGATTAAGTTTTAAGATAATAATATACTATTATAAATGAAAGAAATGGTTTTTGGCCAATATGCCTCTTCCTTAGCTTGAATTTACCTAGAACTACCACCTACTTTTTTTATTTGTCTATAAACCTGTACATCAGTTGAAGATCTACTAGGTATGCCTACATAGAACCACTCATAGTAGCTATTTTTAGTTCACATTTTCAGTAGCACAATTTTCTGGCAGGGGAGTGTGTTGAAGTGGGATATAGTTCCAGACAAGCCTTTGGTTACTCAAATAATGAATGGAATAAGTGCTGAATGGGATGGAAGTGAATAAATGCAAATCATTCAGCATATGCTAGGTTATCCTTGATTATAATATGTGTTTTGATGTTATACAGAATGAAGATGATTTTGATGAGTGTTAGTTAAGTTTAACACTTATACCATGTGTGACTAAGTGGAACTTATAACAGGGATTAAGAAGAGTGTTATTTGAGGCAGTATATACCTGGTGTTGGAACTTTACAAGGAATAGTGGATTATAGATTTCTTCTCATTAAGACTATAGAATCAGCCAGATGGATTTTTGACACACCTTTGTCTGTGTTAATACATTTGAAGGATACACCCCTAGAGCAATACAATAACTTATCAACAAAATAATAGTTCATTAACTATTTGCTTAAGACAGGATAAATTATCATCTTAATCATAAGTTGTATGGTATTTTGTGTAACTTTGCTTCACACATTGTATTACATACTGTATTTAAGTTCTCCTATGGTAAAGTATAATCATAAGGTTCTAATTGTAAGGTAATTAGTAAATCTATGATGAAACCATTGTAAATGGTTGACTTTAACCCTTAATAGCGTTGGGCTTTTGTTGCTTCTTGATATATATCATAATAACTGTTCTCTCTCATAGTTATAAGTTATGATGCCATCTTGTGAAACAATAGACATAAGGAATGAAGATGATGTTCATAAGTAATAAAACTTTTGTACCAATTACTAAAGCACATTATAGTAACAAACATTGTACCGCATTCTCTCAAAGGGTTCATTTTAATTGAAGTCAAATATTACATCCAATGATATGTTTTTTCACTTTCACCATATGCCTGAAAGACAATTAAGTGGAAGGCAAAAGTTTTGAATTCAAGAGTTCACATTATAACAGGATAAGATTTAGAAACTTTTGATTTATCAAACAACATGGAAGTTTTTCCATTTTAAATTTAAAGAATGATTTTTAAATTGTTGATGACTTTTATTTTGATTACATGAATGGTTGAAATTAATTTAGCTGTTAATTTGACTTTCAAATGTTTCTCGTTAAAAGTTGTGTTGAAACAAAAACAGTTTCTTCATACTAATTTGAACTTCTAATGAAAAACAGTAGCTGCTGTTTATTTGTCAGTGTTTGCACCACTTATTTGAAATGTAAATATGGTATATGTTTTGATTTCGGAGCAATTATCCTATTGTTTAAAGTATTCACCCAATTTCATAAAGCAAATGTATGGGACTTTTTGTTGTCGGCTGTTGCTTTCAATATTGACCAACAACAAATTCTTAATGGGGGAATGGGTTTATATGATGGGGGAATTGGTTTATATGATGGGGGAATGGGTTTATATGATGGGGGAATAGGTTTATATGATGGGGGAATGGGTTTATCTGATGGGGGAATAGGTTTATATGATGGGGGAATAGGTTTATATGATGGGGGAATGGGTTTATATGTATATTTACTGTTTTGGTGAATGCATCTACATCCTTTAAGTGGAGCATAATAGAAACCTCATGTATCAGGGAAAGGTTGAGTCATCAATCAACAGGATAATTAGATAAACAATCTGGTTCTATTTCCTTGTCTGGATTATTCCTTCAACCCTTTATCATATTGAACTGCTGACAACTCAACAATCTAAGGGTCTATTAACTTATAATTTGGGGTCATGAGTTGGGCTATTATGTGGTTTGTTACAAATTTTTGAGTTAACTTCACTGCAATTTCTTTTTTTTTTATATTCATAATTATTGTGCTTGGTAATCTACTATCATTAGGCTAAGGACATATGGCATAATTAATTTCATTTATTGAATATATTTTCTGACTTCTTAATTATCACAGACACTGACACTATGGGATAAACTGCTCAACTTTATGAGATATGTAAACTGTTATAATGACAATGATAAAATGTATCTAATAAAACAATTGAGTGGCTTTTAGCAAGTCACATCAGAGCTCTGGTGGATCAAGGAAAGCTGTAACATAACTGAAAAATTGTTGACAATGCATTAAACACACATCAAGACAGCCAGCCTTATTTGACTTATAAGTCACTTTAAGAAATGCTACCATTATAAAATAGACATTAAGCAAGTGATCAGTGGAAGTAATTAAGGTGTTGACAAAAGGCAAGATTCCCCGTAGGTATATATTCTTCAGAGGACCAGCCTTAGATTACATGTACTTATATATATGAGTATTGATCTGGTTATAGCCTAATGGCAGCCAAGGGAAGATCTCACTTTTCTAACAGAACTTGTTAGCTTGCAAAAAGTACCTTTAGCAGCCTTCTCTTGTATTGGCTATATTTGGATGATCTTTGACTTATGAAATATCTACATTTCCTTCAGAGTTAAGGTTGAAAGGATTGAGTACTTCTTTGTTGATGATAGTGACCTTGCAAAAAGTTGACTCATCATTTTGATGCCCACTTTCACATTGTGGAAAACTCAATATATATAGATATATGTGACAAACGTGTCCGAGTGATTTCATATGATGGAAGGCTACAAGAAACCTAGTGTCAAAAATCCTAGCACGGAATTCTCTGATGAGTTTGTGGACATAGTGAATGAAATAAATGATTTTATATCTGTGTTAGAGGTGAGGCAGAAAGAGTTAGCTGCTGGTACTCCAAAATCAGAACCACAAGGCTCACGACGTGACAGCTTAGAGCGTTTATCTGCGCTAGATTGTTACAAAACGGACTCTGGCACTGAGTTCTTTAGTGATTCTAGAACAGAATCTAGTGTCGGAGGAGATTCCTGGACTAAATCTGACTGTCATAGTGCATCTGTCTCCAGAGGTAGTTCTAGGACTAGTTCTCTATCCGATCTAGGTGAGTTTAAAGGTAGCCGTTTTCTCAATGTTGACCAAAAAAAGTGCTCTTAATTGCCAACAGAAAATCAGTTTGTCTTGATGGAGTCTTAATACTGGAAAAGGGGAAAGGACTGGTATATCAATTGTAAAATTATGTTATTGAAAGACTTGAATACAACCTTTCCAAAGTGGATTAAGGTTGGTGGTTTGAGACACAGATTGATGATTGGTGTTGGTTATACAACATTTGTAGATATGGGGAGGTTAATAATGTGTTACAGACTGTGGTGGACCATGGCAATGTGCTACAGATTGTGGAGGACCATGGTAATTTGCTACATATTGTGGTGGACCATGGCAATTTCTTACAGATTGTGTTGGACCATGGCAATTTGCCACACATAGTGGTTGACCATGGCAATTTGCTACATATTGTGGGGGACCATTGCAATTTGCTACTGATTGTGGCTACCGATTGTGGTGGACCATGGCAATTTGCTACAGATTGTGGTGGACCATTGCAATTTGCTACAGATTGTGGTGTACCATGGCAATATGCTACATATTGTGCGGGACCATTGCAATTTGCTACCGATTGTGGTGGACCATGGCAATTTGCTACAGATTGTGGTGGACCATGGCACTTTGCTACCGGTTGTGGTTGACCATGGCAATTTTCTACCGATTGTGGTGCACCATGGCAATTTGCTACCGATTGTGGTGCACCATGGCAATTTGCTACCGATTGTGGTGGACCATGCCAATTTGCCAATTAAGATACAAGTGTTTAATAGATCCGACTATTGTGGCAAAACTGCACAAGCAGACAACTTTCTATACTTACTTGATAGAGACCAATATTGTTCTGAACCTAATAGGAGAAACTATTAGTTGTAAGCAATATGTGTATCCAGTTAGTGGATTCTTTAGGTTCATGATACATTTTGTTAGTTCATGTGTTTATGAATTAATGGGTTAACAATCATCTATCAGCTTGACCTGGCAAAACTTATCCATGAAATACTGAATAAACATCAGAATTAGGTGTAAGATAACAATTTGTCATGCACTTTCTCAACTTTGCTTTTAATTGTGAATACATTATATAATTGCTTATATGAAACAAAATCATTGTTTCTACTTGTGTGAATTAAGGGTTTATTGCCCTGTCACAGGGCTTTGATTTACAGGCATTGGCTCACACTTGATGTGCTCATTATGTGTGTATTTGTTAGAAGGTTTTTCCTCTGTTTTGTATTCACATGCTATGAAGCTGATGTTGTAATAAGTAGTGCTGTCATACTCTCTATCTCTGACATAATGGAGGTAGAGAGGTTTGGAGGAAACAGTAACTACAGGTCATGGTATGAATAATCAGCTGATTTATCTTCTGAAAGTGTTATCAGACCAGATCTCCAGAATGTGGCTTATCAGCAAACACTGAGTGGAAGGCTTGGTTTATTCTAGGTCAGCTGTAAAATCTCTCCAAATGATGATGAATATATACAAGGCAGTATCTGCAGACCTTTTACCTGGGAATTATCGGGGTCTGTTATATGATGGTTATTTCAATTCCTGACTTATTTTGGTGGTTTTGATTGGTAAAGATTTAGGTGCACCTTTGTATACAGTTTGCGGTTCAAACTGCTGGCTGCATAGAAGTTTTCTCAGGTAGTGTTCTTTTCCAATGTGTAAGGGAAAGGAATGTAAAAATAGCAGTTTTCTTTTTCATATTTATAAAATCTTTTCATTTGAAGTTATTTTAACCCTAAGAATGCCCTTAGAATTAGGTAATTTTCTTAAATAGATTTTTGTGTAGTCTGCTTTCCAAAACCTTAAATATCTGCTTAATTTCGTTTAGGAAAGATACTCAGAGATGCAAACTGGTTAGATTACAGGCCAGCTGCCAATTATCTTAGCAGCTAGCCTTGATCCAACCTATTTGTATAAGCATGAAGTCGGTTCAACCACTATATGGGTAAAGCGCACTTAAGTGCTCAATGTGAAATTTTTGATTTGTCAATGCATTTGTCCACTGAAACAATGTTTTTATTTTCTGTAAATTACTTCATAAACCACTGGCTGGCTGAAATCTGATCACACCTAATAGGAATCATATTTTGTTGTGGGTTGACAGAAGTTCCCTTGGGCTTCAAAAAGGTATTCTTCAAATGCAAACTTATTGTACATCTTAGACTTCAGGGCCTAAGGCTTTGATGAAATTCGGTATGAGCCATTATCTGGTGATGTTTGAGAAATTTTCCAAATATCTTGATTTTTAATGACTTTTTCAGCACAGAATAATTGATCATCGATGATGCAGATTTGTTTTCTGACGGCCCTCTTCTTGGTTTAATTGAAATATACCTACTATCAACGAAGAAAAGGTCAAAAGTCTCACCTGAATTGACAGTGTAAACATGAGATACATACAGCACCAGATCACAACAGTGTATACATGAGATACATACAGCACCAGATCACAACAGTGTATACATGAGATACATACAGCACCAGATCACAACAGTGTATACATGAGATACATACAGCACCAGATCACAACAGTTTATACATGAGATACATACAGCACCAGATCACAACAGTGTATACATGAGATACATACAGCACCAGATCACAACAGTGTATACATGAGATACATACAGCACCAGATCACAAAAAGTCAAGTGGGGTAGCTACTGTGCCTAATATCAGTCAAAACTATCTCTGTCCTAGTAAATGGTTAGCTTGACGTCAATGTCTATAGACATTTTTTAGATTATGAGCAACAACTTTTTATTTGCATGAGGAATGGTGTTCATCTAAAAGATTTGCACATTAAGGATTAGAATGAATGAATGAATGAATGGTGTTTTAAGGCGCATCGACAGCTAAGGTCATTTAGCACGCATTATGATGATGTGGATGAATGTATAAAGGATTAGAAATGCGCCCAATTTATAAGGCACACCAATCATTGTCAGTTGACATATTTTTCACAAGAAAACGTCATAATTTTGTCTGTTAGAATTTGGTCAAAGCATATGATTTTAGACAAACAAAAGAATCTGTTATAAATACACCATTTACCTGTCAAATTTAGGCTTGCAGATTTTTATCACACTGTCTTTTTTTGGGATCTTAGTGATAATTGACTAAATTGGGATTCTCAACACCAACATTTTGATGAGTATCACTCCAGGGTCTTCCCCAGCCCCGTAAAGCGCCGCGGCTCCGCTGCGCTTGACTTTCAAAATAAGCACTCCCGCGGCGCCTTAGCTGACTCCCGCGGCGCTCTAAATGTGTCCGCAGCGCTTTAAATTGACCCCAAATGGAGTCAACGTCAATGGCAGTATATTCTAGATAAACCGCCAGTCTATATATAGGTTAGAGGCTAGATAGTGAAATTTAAACGATATAGAAACCCCAAGGAAGGAGCGATAGCGACTGACGGGGTTTCTATGTCGTTTAAATTTCACTATATAGCCTCTAAACAATTTAGTGTTTAACCTACATTTCCATAGAGCGCTCTATTTGACGCTGGCTAACCACGCCTCTACGGGTATGATCTGCGAATGGCATAAAACTGCTGCTCAGTATTTTGAAATTCGACATAAACCACGCCTTCCGCGGCTGTCAATTGCATGCCAAGAATCTGCCATACCATATTTGGAAGAAGAAAACTGCACTACCCAGTGATGTAGATTGCAATGTAGTTTTGAGTTTAACCCGTTACTCCATAATTTATTCCTCACCTACAGCAGAAAACTTGAGAAGCCCTTGTGACAAAAGAAGAAATTGTCTTCTTTTGTCTGTTGATGCTTTCAATTTGTACCCGTCACATTATTCCTAATGGGGTAAAAGGTTAATATAGTTCAGTTTCTTTTTTTCTCAACGATGTTAGGATACCCAGTTAATTGTAATTCCTTAAATTTATTTATTTCTGTGTTTATTTCTCCCCGCGACGTCACAGCGATCTTTCAATCGCTACCGTAGGCTAGGCTTACACGTGTCATTGATTTGGAGGTGGAGCCTAAAACTACACATTTATGCGCATGTGTGATACCAGAGTTATAGTCTCATAGAGCCCAGATAGAACACTCGAATAGTAGTTTATGGAAAATAAACCAACAAAAAAATTCAAATTGACGCATTCTCATTGGATGAAAATGTAGGTTAAACACTAAAAAGTAACTAACAGCTGATAAAAAAGTCGATAGGCGTTTACACACTCGGTTTATGCGACGTCGTCATAGGTACAGACATGAGCGTGTGTATTTGCGTTATGGCACGTGCTTTGTCCTAAAAGGAAAGATCTATGATGGGTGTTAAAAGATCGCACTTGGAGTGAGAAATAGACTTTACTTAATTGACATGGCTTCTGTCACTTTCTATGATACTATAGACGGGAGTTTTATGTGAAAACACCTGATTCAGACATCCATCTCCACATCGCCGATTTCCTTGGTTTGTCATGGTAAGTTATTAGACAAACTAATATGACGTGATCGGGAAATATTGAGAAAGTTTTGCATCCGGCAATATCTTTCTTCACATCGAATTATTTTGACCGGGTAAGTTATAAAATTCAGTTCCTCGGCAACTTAGTTTCACTATAAATATGCCCAAAACCGGTTTTGTAGTATCTGTATACATAAACTGCTGAGATGAAATGATCATCTGGTGGGCTCGGGCATAACGTAATTTTTCAAACGTCAAAATACTTGTTGAGCTCAATGTGACAAATACACCAAGTGAACCTGAGCAAGCTCCTCATTTCTGGAATTTCTTACGAACAATTTTATAATATGAGGACTATGTGTTAAGTGCCTCTTGTATGCAAAAATGTCTACATGTATTGACACTGCAGCTATAGTCATGTTCACTTTGTTAAACAATGAACAAACCTCCAAGTGGTTAAGGTGAAGGAATTGTAACTTGGAGTTTTGGTTTGATCCTTCAGGCAAGACATGACAGAGCCCTAGTCTCGTACTGTGAATCCCAGGAAACCCGTATACAATACATAAAATACTGTTGAGAGAGAGTCAAATGTTGCATACAAAATAATAATTTGTGACACCATGATTATCTATGAACTTGTCTTTTTTTAATGAATAGACTAGAGAGAAATAATTTAACAAATTCCTAATGATGCCCCATTGTAAAGGCATTTCGGGTAGACATGCAGATTGCTATGTATTTGGCTAGTCATGACTATGTTACCTGACATGAAAAGACGCAAGCACAAAGAAGCAAACAGACTTTGACCAGCCTCTAGACATAGGAATCCTGTATCAAAGTTCAAATAAGCTTGATTCTCCAAGCCGTATGGCTGCCTTCAGGAATCTTCACTGGTTGATGAAGAAAACTCACTCAAACCATTAGTTGCATGCCACTTATGGATTTGTGTGAGTTGTTTAAAAAGAACATTTCTGTTTAAGTAAGGCTGTAATAATAGTACTGATGGAGAATTTTCACTTGCAAGCCATCAGATGATATTCGATAAAGGATAAAAACTGGCTGCAATACTCAATACTTAAATAATATACATGTAGTATGGTGTTATGGTTCTTTAGAATTAACAACTGACATGAAGTAACACAGGATGTCAGAAAAAAAGTTTGTTATAAACTTTAACGAAGGAAAACATCTAGCTTGTCATGGAAACATTCTTAATTTTGTAAAATAGTTGGATGCTTCTATGATTGATCTAGTTTTTCATAATTTTGTTTTGCTTTGCACCTATGAAAACACTATTCATTTTGATGTAGTCTTCTTGCAACCTTCACAGTACTCTGACATGAAGAATAAGATAAATAATAAATCATGTTTGTGATTTAATTTATATGTCAACAAAGATCTATGCTGAATGGGGACAATGGTTCTCGAGAGCCCATACGCTCTTTGCTATGAGAATCACATTGGTACTCCATATTGACCAGATGGATACATGTCCTTGAATAAATCTATTAAATGTGAGGGGGAGGCTGTGACACCAATTGGACATATTTTGTTTAAATGGGATGTTGCTCAACACTTCTATATACTCCTGATTCAAGATGTGTCTGAAAGATAATAATAATAGAGGTTCACATTTTCATTTCAGACTGTTAAAGGGATTCAGCATGCATGTCCTCTAGACTTACAGAATTTCCAATTTAAAAAAGCTCAGGATGAATGGTTCAAAGCAAAACCAATGAGAAGTAGAGTATTCAAAATAGAAATGCACATTGAAATATATGGAGTTTTGAAAATTTAATTTTGTAGACTATCACTCATTTTTTTTGTCTAGCAAATGTGTTGATTTAAATATATTATGGGACACTTTCTTTTGTCTTTTATTTTCACAACATACCTTAAAACTCACCATTTTGGTACACATATATAAAAAAAATCGAAAAGGGAGGGGGATCACCCCCTCCCTTGACCCTCCCCCATCCTCCCCAGCGCCTGAAAAAAATCCTGGGGAAGACCCTGCACTCTTTTATTCAACATTGAATTACAGTAAACGTCTAGTTCAAGTTAGATAAAAAGCACACAGGGTTAAATAAAAAGCACATATTTCCATCATTTACTTCTTTTCCTTTCTGACTGTTGAATATGATTCAACCAAGTTGAGGAACCTTTGTTATTGTTTCTTTCAAACACATAATAACTAGCATTTAATTATTTTTTGCTGGAAGAGCTTTTATGACCACTTAAATGTTTGACCTTGACCCCATCTATCCCTTGTGACCTTGGTCTACAACACATCTATCCCGTTTTTCCTTGACCTCCTAGTCTGTTTACATGTGACCTTGACACCAGAGCCTGTTAACATGTGGTGACTTTGACCTCTGAGCCTGTTAACATGCTGTGACCTTGATCACTGAGCCTGTTTACATGTGGTGACCTTCACCTCAGAGCATGTTTACACATGGTGGCCTCGACCTTTGAGCCTGTTTACATGTGGTGACCTTGACCTTTGAGCATGTCTATATGTGGTGATCTTGACCTTTGAGCCTGTTTACATGTGGTGGCATTGACCTTTGAGCCTGTTTACACATGGTGACCTTGACCTCCTAGCCTGTTTACATGTGGTGACCTTGATCCCTGAGCCTGTTTATATTTGGTGACCTTGTCTTTGGAACTCTCCTATCTTTTGATATTGGAACAATGATCCTATTAGTCATATAGATATAACTTTTCTTCAATATATAATTATGCTCTGCCTTATTACATGCATACATTAAATGTAATTAATGTAATAAAATTTTGCTATATATATATTTTGGTGTTTTTTTTTCAGGTAAAGCCCTAGAAGATCACCCAAGAGTTCTAGAAAATGAGTATGAGCCCATTGCAAATATATTTCAAGCGCGGGTAACTGCCACAGCCACTGCCTCTGTTATACAAGTGTCGGATTCCCCTCGCTTATCCGAGACTCCTCCTCCTGTACAAGTGCTCAAGCCTGACCTTCCTCCCAAACCCCCAGGACTCCAAATAATGGGGGAACCAGGCCAGCCGCCAAGGAGAGTGAAGGCGCTTCATACATTTAGAGGCACTAACAATGATGAGGTAAGTTAATTAACTCATTGCCCCTCTCTACCTCGTATGCTCTGAATATTCTGAATGATATAGCTACACCTGGCAGGTTTATTTGAATTTTTTTTTATCCATCTAAAATTTCAATGGCTTTGAACCAAACGAGACAAATGGCAGATGTAATATGTAGTTTTATTATATACCAGCAATTATTCCGGTGCAAATACAAACAATTCACATGGATCAAATCGCACTTGACAGAAAAAAATCTGTATTACTCACAAGTATTTTCCGGATTTCCCATTTCGGATATGTCGTAATTTCAAGTCATGCCCCTAAGAACTACTTTTATTGCTACCTGATTTTTGTGTGCTGTAACATAGTAAATAAAGGCAGAAAACCAATAGGTCAAGGATGAATTGTACTTAAATTAAAAGAATGCCAACTTGAATCAAACACTTGCCAAGGTCAAATTCTACATTTTGCCAATCTGTTTCAGTTTCAGTTGCAGGTTCTTTTCCTTCCACATTTGGCGGTCTTTGTCGCTGGCAAACCACACTTCATCATGATTGAAAGATGCAAGATTGATAAACTATACATTCACCAAGTTGTTAAAAACACTGCATATTCCTTTGGTAGTTTTTCACCAAAACAGAATAGACTTATAGAACCCACGGTAATCCTATAATAATAAGTTATCAAAACTTTCAGAGATTAGATCCATGTGCAAGGTCTTGTTTCAAAAACCCATTTTATACATTTATCACTCTTTTTATACACGTATACACGTCTCATTGTAATCGGTACAGAAAAATTAAAGCGGCGAAAATCAAATAATTGTGGTTGATTCATCTTGAAATGGACATGGTCGTATTGGCCATACTATGATGCAAAAATGAATTGGGAATTTAAAAACAAGAGCTGTCCTTGTAACAGCATACTCAAGCATACTTGACTATTCGATAATGTTGGAGAGGGGTAAAGGTCAGTGAAATATAATTTGTTTATGACATATGCAACAAAACTTAAACCAAGATTTTTTAAGAACAGAAACAGGTATAATTTGCATCAGATCAATAGCCGAGTCATTGCAGTTTGTCAGTAACCTACCATTATGACTCTCAGTCCATAAGTTTCAATCCATTCCCTATAGTAGTTTATGAGAAAAAGACAAACACTTTCAAGCAAAACTTAAACCAAGTTCTTTAAGTACAAAAAAGGGCAAGAAATACTCAAAATGAAAATCAGAGTTTAAGGATTTTGTCAGTAAACTAAGATTATGATCCCAAACACATAAATTATGCGATGTTTCAATCAGATCACTGAAGTAGTTGTTGAGATAGAACCTTGCATGTAAAAACTTATCCAAGATTTCTTATGTACAAAAGGGACATGATTTGCTTAAAATCTAAACAAGAGTTATGAAACTTGGTAAGGGATCTTTACATAAATGACTTGAGAAAAATCAAGTAGTTCTATGTGGATTCTAACCTGTCGATAATTTGCTGGATTCTTATCAAATTTAATTGTCAACAATCTTTTATTTTTTCCCCTTCAATATTTTTCTTTTTTGACTTGCCTTACGATGTGTTTGTGTTGTGCAGGACGGCAATCATCACACTTTCCCAGTTAACGTATCAAAGGGGTAAAGTTGGCGGACTTAGAACAGGGGGGTCCCGGGTTCTAGCCATACCAACACCTTTGGTTTTGTGGGAGTGACCTTTGGCAAGTCACTTCATAGCCCTAGCCTAGTACTGGTGGATCCAGGAAAGCTGTTACATAAATGATAGTTTGTTGAAATCCATTAAACTCCATACAAAATAGTTTTAAAGGGGTCTTCATATAACCAGACTTGGCCTCCTATTTTATATGGTATGGCTTCTCAAAAAAAGAATTCTAGCCCCTATAACTGACTGCAAGAAAACAACAGTAACTGGTAATGGATTGATCCCATTGGTTTGACTTATTTTATACAAGTAAAGAGATAAGGATTTAAGTCTAGCAAATTATGATAAATACAACTGCCAGAATTGATATCGTATTGAATCATCATTTACCTCATACACAGATCAACTTCCCTATACTGCAACGGTTTATCTGTATCTAATAACAAAGGATGCATATATCAGATAAATCATTTCCCCCTTTTGGGATTTTTAGCAAAAATAGACAATAAATGAAAAGTAAGAAAAAACATTTTCTGTTATGGTTTTTATAGGTCATAACTTAACATGCAGTTAACATATGCATTAGTATTGAAATGCAAAATAATAAGAATGTAAGGTATGAAGAATGATAAATGTTGCTCCATTGCCTGTGTATCTATTATCAAGTTGTGCTGTATTCACTTTGTTCATTTCCTCAAGTTGTAAACATTCTATTTCATCTAATGAATTTGTCTGCAAATCAATAAGTACCATAAAAGTATAACATAAAGCCATAAAGTCCATCCAAAAGGATTTGAGAAAATTGCAGGATTTATACAAGATAATAAAGACATTCCAAAATCTTTAAATATATTAATACTTTTTTGTTTTGGAAAAAGTATTTTGATCTGTTGTCATCACCTGAGTTGCATCTGGTTAAAATGTTGAGGACCATTTGTTTCCAATCAACTTATTGCTTTAGTCTTGATACACTTATTAAGCATACTAAAGGGACTGTATAGACCAAGCTTGGTGACTTTGGGTTCAATTTACAAAGAATGATTGCCTCCTTCATGTCTGAAAAAAAAAATCGATTGACAATAGACATGGGTTCTCGAAATCTATAAGCTTTCAATGTTTTCAAAAAGAGAATTAAAATTTTTGTTAAAAGGCAACACTTTTCTTTAATGAAATCTTTTGTTACAATTAGCATTTCATAGTTTTGTTTTATTTTAAACTATTTAAGTTTTGAGTTTGACATACCAAGGCTTTGTACAATGTTAAATCGATCACAGCTTTTTCTTCAAATAAGCTTAAATGAGGCATTATATTGTAAGAAAGTGTCTTCATTGAGTTAATAGACCCCCCTGTCTGACATGTTTATGTAGGAGGTCTGTTTTCATTGGTAAACACATTTCTGGTGTAGTTAAGAGCAATTTGTTTGTGAATTTATTTAGGTTTCCAAACTTTAATTGTTAATCGATGATAATTAAGACCCATAAGTGGATATTCCCACTAGATGTACCTGTATTTCTCAGTTTTAACTTCTTAATGAATGCTACAATGTTAGCTGAAACCCATGGTCCTATTTGTATTTGACAACAGGGCCTAGTGATTTAACCCTTATAGTGCTGTAACAGACTCCATGCTTATGCAAACAGGTTAGATGCAGGCCAGCCGCCAAATTAATTGGGGGCTGGCCTGTGATTTAACCTGTTTGCTACTCTGAGTATCTTTCTTCAACAAAAAGGAGCAGATATTTAAGGTTTTGGAAAGCAGATGACAGAAAAATCTATTTTTAGAAAAATACCCAGTAATCTATTTTAGGGTTAAAGGTGTTTACATACAAATGCAAAGATCGTTCATTTCCACTTGGGGTAAGATCTTTGAAGAGGCAGATTTTAGTTTTTTTCAAGAGATGTGAATGACCAACAGATTGTTGAAGGTTTCATCTATAATTTTATCCGTCTAATCTAGTCGATGGAAAATACTACATGGTTAATCGATATGAAACAGCAACCAATCCAACAATGGAAGATAATGTCTCCCACAATGGACAGATCAACTTGTCCCTTTAACTATAAGTTCCTTGAATTACTTGTCACCTTTTGTATCTCATACTTTTCAAATACTCCTCATCCATGTTTTTTTTCACAATTTTGAGTTGATAAAAAAGTATTTTTATCGTTTGAAATGATATGTTTAAAAGAAATTACAGAAATTACCAAATCAATGTTTTCATTCTCAGTGTTCAAAAGCCTGTACATTTTGTAGAAAGTTGAATTCAGGACAAAACTGCTTGTTTTATAAGACTTTAAGAGCTCATCCAAGTAAATCCACAGCAGAACATCATACCAGATCTTTATAAGTTGAGAGCAAGCAAATTTGTTAATATTCACATGTTACAAATTAACTAATTGAAGATGAAGCTCAAACATTAATTGATTTCTTTAATCCTAAAAGCACACCAACTGGATTGAAGAAGGTATACAATTAGCAATCAATTTCTGTCATTAAGTGATGAATACGTTTAAAGACACACAATTTAAAGCCTATTAATGCAGAAGATGGAGTGAGAAAAACAAAATGTGTGATAAAGGTACTTTAATTAAACCTTGAAAGGGGGAATCTCAATAATTGTGAACGAGTAACAAATGATAAAAAAAGTTTTTTTAAAAAATACTTGTCACTCAATAAATTGCCAGTTTCAATTTCCTATTTCAACCTGATTTGTAAAATGGGTCAAAGAAGCTCTTTTAACAACCATTTCAATGATTCTGCAGGAGGGAAGAAATAGATCAATTTTTACAAGAGTTTAGTGTATTTGCAAGATAAATCAATGGTTCAATGCAAGACTATCGCAAGTTCCTCATATTTGTGAAGCGCTTACAATAGTATTGAGTTGAACCATCGAAATGTGCACAATATTTTCCAAATAGTTTTGAACAAGGTTGAGGAGCTTGTCAATAATCCAGTATTATTACATTCCTGATAGTCTGTAGCTCAATTTTCCCTGTGTGTGAAAACACATAATCACAAATTACATATTATTAAAGGCGCAAAATGAACAACTGCTATTTTGCATGCATTCCTGTTAAGTCTGTGTTATTTCACAACAATGATGTTGTTTTGTGATGTACAAACCTTTAATACATTCAAGACATATAATACAAACTATACCTGCCATTTCAAGATTTGGGATCAGAGATTAATAATGCCATGACAATTGCAAATAAAAAATCACTTCCATCATATTCATATGCTCAATGATTTTTGCAAAAAACACTTTAAATAAAGGAATAGACTCTTGGTCTAGTTGTTAAAGTGAAGGACTTGTAAAGCAGGGCTCTTATAATCAAACTTTACCAAAGCCAATTGGGTTTTTCTTGATAGTGTACATAGGCAAGACACTGCCCTAGCCCAGTACAAGTAAAACCCAGGCAAGACACTGCCTAGCCCAGTACAAGTAAAACCCAGGCAAGACACTGCCCTAGCCCAGTACAAGTAAAACCCAGGCAAGACACTGCCCTAGCCCAGTACAAGTAAAACCCAGGCAAGACACTGCCCTAGCCCAGTACAAGTAAAACCCAGGCAAGACACTGTCCTAGCCCAGTACAAGTAAAACCCAGGCAAGACACTGCCCTAGCCCAGTACAAGTAAAACCCAGGCAAGACACTGCCCTAGCCCAGTACAAGTAAAACCCAGGCAAGACACTGCCCTAGCCCAGTACAAGTAAAACCCAGGCAAGACACTGCCCTAGCCCAGTACAAGTAAAACCCAGGCAAGGCACTGCCCTAGCCCAGTACAAGTAAAACCCAGGCAAGACACTGCCCTAGCCCAGTACAAGTAAAACCCAGGCAAGACACTGCCCTAGCCCAGTACAAGTAAAACCCAGGCAAGACATTGCCCTGGCCCAGTACAAGTAAAACCCAGGCAAGACACTGCCCTAGCCCAGTACAAGTAAAACCCAGGCAAGACACTGCCCTAGCCCAGTACAAGTAAAACCCAGGCAAGACACTGCCCTAGCCCAGTACAAGTAAAACCCAGGCAAGACACTGCCCTAGCCCAGTACAAGTAAAACCCAGGCAAGACACTGCCCTAGCCCAGTACAAGTAAAACCCAGGCAAGTCATAATTAAGTAGATTGCATGACAAATGTGGAATAATGCTTCAGTTAACACATTAAAACTTTGTTTTAAATCAAAGACCTCATCCAATCTTTATCAAACTTATTTGAAATGTTCATTGCTATGATATCTCATTCAAGTTTGATATTTCTCTAACAGTTCTCCTAAAGTATTAATATTAATACAGATATTGCCATACACAAACATTTTGAAATAACCTGTTTCTTATCAAACTAGTTTGACTAGATATTGCCCCTTTGTTTTAAAAGTCTACTTTTTCAAGGTGTTAAGACAACTCATGAATATAAACTGTTTGTCTTTTCAGTTGTGTTTTACAAAGGGTGACATAATTACAGTGACACAGGCCATTGAAGGAGGCTGGTGGGAGGGAACACTACTAGGCAAAACAGGATGGTTCCCCAGTAACTATGTACGGGAGTTCAAACAAGGTTTGTATATCTACACTAACTCTGATCTATCTTACATACTCATACAAAACTTATTTCAACAAAATATGCCTTGCTTTAAGAAAATGTTTAATTTGAAAAGGAAAAAATTAACAAAACTAACATTCTAAGACCAAAATAAAATAAAAAAGGCGAGAATTCACGCTTACAGTATCATTTACTCCAAGCTATCCCAGACTATTGGAATTTCTCATTTTGTAATGATTTCCTTTTGATTATTGAAACAGATGTAAACATGAGTGGGCCTTATAAAAAAACCTTGACTATTTGTAGACATTTTGGTCCATTGAACTTTGATTGTGTTTGCATTTTCACTATAAATATGTATGGTAGAATTTGTACAAAATAGATTTATATCAAATTGGATGTTCAACTCTGCCAAAATGATCACCACATAATGGGAGCCACAGATCATACTGAACATAAGTACAGGTTTAACTTACTGGTGGGTGGACGGGTGTGAACACTTTTGTCAGAGTTCAACTCCTACATTTCTCAACATAGCTTGATGAAACTTTAACAAAATGATTGTTAGCAAGGGCCCTGGTGCATTCTGTCTGGATTTTATAATTTGGTCATGGTCATGGTTTACTGTTGCTAAAAATAGATTGAATTTGGGAAATCCTTCGACAGATTTTGATGAATCTTTCACTAAATGATTGTGACGAAGTGCCATGATGCATATTGAATAGTATTTTTGATTGGGTCAAAGTCATTTTGGCTAAAAATATATTTTTTCTACATTTCTACATAGGGCCCTTATTTTTCGATCAATGTCTTCAATATTTGGTATGTAGGTACCTCTGATTGACCTCTTCATTTTGATAGGGTCAAAACACACTTTGTTCAAAGTCACTGTCTATTGAAATAGATGGAATTTGGGAAATCCACTATGCTTTTTTAATCAATTCACATATCCAAAAGGCAGAATGACATCTTTTTTTTACAGGTTTACTTTTTAAAAATCATTCGTTGCATGATAAAATATGTTGTCTACAGATTGTAAAGAGATTAATAGTAGTTATAATGGAAGCTGCATGACATTGAAAACCTAGTTTTGTGGCAATTTTGTCCTCACAATTCCCTCCCAGCTGTATGATTATTACAGCTTGGTTCATACAAGATGAGCGCTAGTATCAACTCATGTTGAATTTATGATACTACTAAACTCCATTATATACAATCTTTCTGTCTTCCAGCTATGTTGACATTGAATTCAACTGATACATCTATATTTCAGAGTTGACAGGTAGTTTGAAGGGAGGACCTGGAGCTATGGTGACTGTGAAAGCCCAGGATGTTCCGAAGAATTTCCGAGAAAGCATGCAATATTACCACAATGTGGTAGGTTATCATTCGTAAATCCTTTATCTCGTATACTTGTTCTAATTCACATTTTGCAGAGAATGTTCACAACCACAATGAAAGGCAGAGACATTTCTAATGAAATGAGCAATACATCCTTTTGTTGTAATTCTTTATAGCCAATATGACAAAGAAATTATTCCGACATCATAATTGTCAACTGTCTTTATATTCACATTGGATCAGTCACAAAACCTGTCAGAAATGAAAGGATTAAGATTTGACCTTGCATGATTTTGTTTATATAAGCCTGCAATAAGATCAATAGGTATTTTTTAACATAACAAAATGCCAAAAAAATCATACTAGTGCTTATCTTGTTATTTTTACTTCACAGGTGTTACAGAATGTTATAGAAACAGAGAGAGCCCATGTTGCAGAAATGACCTCCATTTTACAGACATACATCAGGCCCATTAACAATGCAGAAATGTGAGTCATTATTGTGTTACTTCTTCTTATATTTACTGTTGTTTGTCTTCAGGCACAAATTTTTGGTGGATCCAGGATATAAAGTTGTAATATTGTTAATCTTTTCTAGATTAGTCTTTATATATTTTTCCTGTAGATTAAAGCACACTGAATACATGTACTGAGTTTTTATGATTATTGAATTTAGTTTAGAATCCAATATCAAATATTGAACAAATCCCAAATGTGTTATGGTTAAGGTTCCTTTTGCCACAATTTTTTCACATATAATCAGTCTGTAAAGCATCTATAAAGGTTTTGTCACTTGTCTGATAGTCAGACATATGACTAGTTTGCTAGAGTAGAATGTGGAAGTTGATATGAAAGATTATTAGTATATGGTTGATGCATATAGGTATATAGATAATTAAAGTGAGGTTGTATTAAGATATATAGCAGAATGATGATTGTGAGCATTTGATCACATTCACTGCTTTGATAAATCATTCAGCTGCCAGAGAACCAGAGGCATTTGGTACTGTTATGTAGTTTAAGGTTTGATTCAGTTAACAGCATATTTTCTCAAATCTGGCTTAACTACAGACACCTTTAATATCTAAAAATGCTTCATATTAACAAATGATATTAAAAAAATGAAAACACTTACCTTGGATACCAATTATAAGTTAAATAGAAACACCAAGTTTCATTTACAGTAAAATATGGCTTTTTGTAGCATACCGTACACTTTGTAATCCTCTTAACAGCATTTGTATATGATCTCCTAAATATATTCAACTAAGCATTTGTATATGATCTCCTAAATATATTCAACTAAGATCTCACTGTGTAACTTGTGGTATTGCGATCACTTATGTTCATCCTGGCTGTGGCCAGGAATCCAAAAACACACACTTAGATGTCTATTTATTTTTAATTGAAGTTGTTGGTTATGAGAATCAAAGGGTCATCATGGTCTTATTACTGATGGTTGTTTTGGAATTATTGTAACTCTAGTTAAGTTGTTTGCAAGACCAAAAAGACAATAATTATAGATATTTTATACCAAGGTACATGTTGTCTACAACTGTATTCAATTGTCAGAGGTTTGTTACCATTTATATCAATGGAGGTACTTGTCAATGTGTGAATAGTGAAGATGATAAGGGCAAAATTTAGTTATGACTTTAAGTGTCAGCCTGACTACACACTTTAAATGTTGAGATTTCATGACCTTATATGAGTAACATAGTATTACTATAGTTTGTGTACTTATATTTGTTATAGGCCTTGTCTGAGATATGGAATCATTAATGATATTCATGTATTCGTATTGTATTTGTTATTGAATGAGTTACATAGCATTAACAGTTATACCTGTATTTTTATTATATTTCAGATTGTCCACAACAGAGTTTTCAGATCTTACCGGTAACTTGGAAGATATTATCACATTCCAACAAAACTTTTTGGTCTCTCTTGAAGAATGCTCCAAGTAAGTTATATTGTGTTATTCAAATCATGTTCCAGAGTTGCTTCTAGGCTGCTTAAGTGTGAAAATTTCACTTGTTATACATTATTGCCCCAAAATTGTGTGAAATCCACTTGTTTTACAGTATTGGCCCAAAATTTTATGAAAATTCCACTTGATTTACATAATAGCCCGAAATTTTATGAAAATGCCACTTGTTATACATTATTGCACCAAAATTTTATGAAAATTCCACTTGTTTTACAGTATTGGCCCAAAATTTTATGAAAATTCCACTTGATTTACATTGTAGCCCAAAATTTTATGAAAATACCACTTGTTATACATTATTGCCCCAAAATTTTATGAAAATTCCACTTGTTTTACAGTATTGGCCCAAAATTTTATGAAAAGTCCACTTGATTTACATAATAGCCCGAAATTTTATGAAAATACCACTTGTTATACATTATTGCCCCGAAATTGTGTGAAAATTCCACTTGTTTAACATTGTTGGCCCGAAATTTTATGAAAATACCACTTGTTATACATTATTGCCCCGAAATTGTGTGAAAATTCCACTTGTTTAACATTGTTGGCCCGAAATTTTATGAAAATACCACTTGTTATACATTATTGCCCCGAAATTGTGTGAAAATTCCACTTGATTTACATAATAGCCCGAAATTTTATGAAAATACCACTTGTTATACATTATTGCCCCGAAATTGTGTGAAAATTCCACTTGTTTAACATTGTTGGCCCGAAATTTTATGAAAAAACCACTTGTTATACATTATTGCCCCGAAATTGTGTGAAAATTCCACTTGTTTAACATTGTTGGCCCGAAATTTTGTGAAAATACCACTTGTTATACATTATTAGCCCGAAATTTTGAATTGGTTGCGTAGTAAATCCCTCAAGGTGACCAGGTGCAGTGCAGTTTGGGTATTTCGATGTGTATTGGGGTTCTTTTATGTAGCATTTGGTTCCTTTAAATCAGCTTCAATTTCCATTGTTTTCCGCTAATTTCTGCAGATCTCGTCTTCTGAGATTTGCCCGAGACTATAATTCTAGACAGCTCACACGATGAATAACAGGATTTCCCCACTGCACGCGCAGTACTTGGATTTTTTGTTTAAACTTCAATTTCAACTTTCCCCAATTTTCATATAGATTTATCAACAGTTGGTATATCTGGATGAAAATTGCAGTAACACATTTCCATAATGAATTTAAAGGGGACCTACTTTGTTAAGGTTTCCGCTCTAACATGCTTTTCCAAGATTTGATTATTTTGATGTAATAAGTTGCATTTGATAATGAATCAAATGTTAACTAAAAATACAATATTGATCAATAATGATGTGAGAGGACATGGTTTCCATTGGATATATACAAATTCTTCAAATTGGATTTTAATTAATTGATTTTGTTTTTAAATGGACCCTAAGAGCACCTTAAACAATTAATTAACTTTCTTATTATAGCCCATCAATCCACCTACCTGTAATGATCGATGTATCGTATCCAAATTTAAAAGCTATTAAAAACAAAACAAACCCATAGCTCCTTGTTGCAACTTTATCCGAATACCTCAAAGAATCTAATGTTGCTGTAATATGTAAAACACACTCTTGGTAGCCAATGGTTCATTACAAAGACCGCCGATCGGCTAAACAATAAAGGGTTTGTGACTTGACCATAAAGTGCAATTGTGTCAGATTGATGTTAATTAGCGTCGAAACCCTTAATCCTTTTAACAATCGAGGTTTGTTAACCCTTTACCAAACAATAACTACATTTGACTACTTTGTTACAGACAACTAGGGAAAATATTGTGTGAAAAGGAGAAATTGCTCTTAACGAACAAGTTATCCTTTTCCAACAGTATCGTCTGCCCTATCAGAAAAGTATTAATTGATCATCTTCATTTAAATGACGTCTGCAAACTCTTTAATTTTGGAACAATTGAAAATATTTCGTTTGGTAAAATGACCCTTAGTTTGTAATCAAGTAGCAAAACCTACAATCATCCATTGAGTAGCATACAAAAGATTATGTTGATTATTAGTCTTGATTATTGACTTAATTGACAACAAATTAGTGATTGTTCCTATCAGCAATTGTTTAACACCATAATCTCAACATGACCAACACTATTATACCATTTTCAACATGACAAAATTGGTAGGTCTGCGTTTTGAATCATTCAGGATAATACGCCGATTTAGTAAAATAAAAATCTAAACCGTTTAAGAATCAAAATGAGATAATTTCGTTCGTAACCTGCAAATACTGCAAATTAACTGTTTTGAAGTTGTATGAAATACGGTCATTTTGAAGGTCCGGTCGAACCAGTGCCGAACGGACCAATGTCGTTCAGATCCGAGTCTGATCAGACTTTGAACAGATCGTGTATATTGCCTGCCGATCGGAGCCCACACTGCTGGGGTAAATCAATCCCCCAACGCCATAGAGATATATAACAGAGCTGTTATATATGTCTCTGCTAACGCTCAAAATATACCATCTTCTTTACAAATTGTCATGCTTTGTACATATTATCCAGCAACAAAGGCAGGTGCTTATTTTGTAAGAATATTTCCGATTTCAAATAAGAATATCCAAAATCATCGACAATGTCAAACAGGGATCCTAGTTGGTGCATTGACGTTATTTCAATCAGAATGTCGGAGAAAATTGGAGTGACCTCCCCTATTTACTGTGGGCGTGGTTAACTGCTCTGTGTCGTAAGGTCAATTGACAACTGAGATAAAAAAAAAATACTTCAAATACCCCTTTAGACAAAAACTGAGACTGTAAATGATATGTTTATATGATGCTGTTAAAAGAGTTAAGACGATAAAAGTTTGCTTATAATAAGCAATAAAACGAGGTCAGCCGTGAATTGCTGGGGTTAATTTCATAAAACGTCAGGAACAATTGAGTAATTCTCCAATTAGAATATTTGTGTTGTTGATGTTGGATAAATGACAGAAATTTGATGTTTATCACATGACTTTTCTAACCAGGTGCCTGCAACTAGTTTTTACTGTGTGCTCATCACTATTTATAGACAAAACTTAAATGTAAACATTGTAGTCTTTAGAGAATTATAGGTTAGTGACGTTAATGGGTTAAGTTTATTGGGCAAGGCGTAGGAATTTATTGGGTGAGCCGAAGGCGAATCCAATAAATACCGGAGCCGAGCCCGAAAAACTTAATCCATTAACGTCACTAACCTATTATTCTTTTTATCCCGTTACAAACCTTTTGAATGCCCAATTTCAACGAAAAAACAGAGAAAACATATTTTATATTTTGCTATTGAGTAGGCGTAACACAACAGGAGATAGTAGTCACGAGACAAATCGTGATGTCATGTGTTATGTCAATAGCAAGATATGACGTCACATGGCGTTCTCTGCATATGGTAGAGTGGAAATAGTTCCGAGTAATACCTATGATTTCTTCGAATTAAGTAAGCATCCAACGATGATTTGTTACTGGAAACATTAGATGGACCAAACAGTATCATTTCACTTCATGGATTTTAATTCCGATGGGCCAGCTCATGTGTCACTTGACCATATGCAAATGAGGGAGATCACATGTCAAGTAACCGTGAATTACTTAGTTTTCACGGCACCCCTTTTCACGTCACCTTTTGCACCATGTAACGGGATAAAAGTTATTCTTGCATTTTAAGATGTTTGTTTTTCCAAACCACAATTACTATAAGAAGTCTTAATCTACACATTGAGATAGCCAGGTGACTCATGTGTCCAATATGAATCATGACAATTGGACTATGCTCATTATGAACATGTATCAAGACAGAATTGGGGTACTCAAAGTTGAATCATTTGCACTTTAAAGAAACATTTTAAGTCTGATTTTAAGGAGTTATCAAAAGCCCTATATTTACAATGTTTATTTTATGATTTAGACACCCTGCCCATCAGCGGAGAGTTGGAGGAGTTTTCATGAGACATGCTCCATCATTAAAAGAGCTTTACACTCGATACTGTGCAAATCATCCAAGGGCTGTGGCAATATTACAGAAAAACAAGTAAGTATGCTTATAACAAACTTATTAGATGGTGTTGTCCTATAATCTATTTGAGATGATGTTGGTTTCATTCCTTTGATTTGTTAATAGTATGTAAGTAATTGATAGGGTAGCATCTGTCCAAGTAATCACCGATGTGATCTGATGTTAATTTATTTCAATGTGTATCCCCTTGTTATACTTCTAGATATGGATTGACAATTAAGGTATCATATAGACATAGTTATGCTAGCCTCGATATATCACATTTCCATCCTTGTGAGGGAAAACCAACTATCTCTGTTGATAGCAGGGAAACATTCCCATCCTTGTGAGGGAAAACCAACTATCTCTGTTGATAGCAGGGAAACATTCCCATCCTTGTGAGGGAAAACCAATTATCACTGTTGATAGCACGGAAATTATTAAAGGGATATTTTTTTCATGGGGGTCCTTGCCTTGTCCGGAGTTATGACACAGTATATTTGTTGTTGTGTGATCTATGAATCTATGATACACTATGGAGCATTAATTGTTCTTTAACATCTAGCATATCCATTCAAAACCAAGCAAATAAGACAGATTGATTATCATCTTTAAAAAATAATAACCGTAATACATCTATTGATAGCTACAAGTTTATGAACCAGAATTGTTAAATCATTCATGCCATTTCTTGGTTTGAAATCCGAGATTAATGATGTCATACATATTTGACAAGCAATAACCTGCACCCATCATCACTGAGATTAATGATGTCATACATATTTGATAAGCAACAACCTGCATCCATCATCACTGAGATTAATGATGTCATACATATTTGATAAGCAACAACCTGCATCCATCATCACTGAGATTAATGATGTCATACGTATTTGACAAGCAATAACCTACATCCATCATCACTGAGATAAATGATGTCATACATATTTGACAAGCAATAACCTGCATCCATCATCACTGAGATTAATGATGTCATACATATTTGATAAGCAACAACCTGCATCCATCATCACTGAGATTAATGATGTCATACATATTTGATAAGCAACAGCCTGCATCCATCATCACTGAGATTAATGATGTCATACATATTTGACAAGCAATAACCTGCATCCATCATCACTGAGATTAATGATGTCATACATATTTGATAAACAATAACCTACATCCATCATCACTGAGATTAATGATGTCATACATATTTGACAAGCAATAACCTACATCCATCATCACTGAGATTAATGATGTCATACATATTTGACAAGCAATAACCTACATCCATCATCACTGAGATTAATGATGTCATACATATTTGATAAACAATAACCTGCATCCATCATCACTGAGATTAATGATGTCATACATATTTGACAAGCAATAACCTACATCCATCATCACTGAGATTAATGATGTCATACATATTTGATAAACAATAACCTGCATCCATCATCACTGAGATTAATGATCTCATACATATTTGACAAGCAATAACCTGCATCCATCATCACTGAGATTAATGATGTCATACATATTTGATAAACAATAACCTACATCCATCATCACTGAGATTAATGATGTCATACATATTTGACAAGCAATAACCTGCATCAATCATCACTGAGATTAATGATGTCATACATATTTGATAAGCAATAACCTGCATCCATCGTCACTGAGATTAATGATGTCATACATATTTGATAAACAATAACCTGCATCCATCATCACTGAGATTAATGATGTCATACGTATTTGATAAGCAATTACCTCCATCCATCATCACTGAGATTAATGATGTCATACATATTTGACAAGCAATTACCTCCATCCATCATTACTGAGATTAATGATGTCATACATATTTGATAAACAATAACCTGCATCCATCATCACTGAGATTAATGATGTCATACATATTTGATAAGTAATAACCTACATCCATCATCACTGAGATTAATGATGTCATAAATATTTGATAAGCAATAACCTGCATCCATCATCACTGAGATTAATGATGTCATACATATTTGATAAGCAATAACCTGCATCCATCATCACTGCATCCATCATCATCCATCATCACTGAGATTAATGATGTCATACATATTTGATAAGCAACAACCTGCATCCATCATCACTGAGATTAATGATGTCATACATATTTGATAAGCAATTACCTCCATCCATCATCACTGAGATTAATGATGTCATACATATTTGATAAGCAATTACCTCCATCCATCATCACTGAGATTAATGATGTCATACATATTTGATAAGCAATAACCTACATCCATCATCACTGAGATTAATGATGTCATACATATTTGATAAACAATAACCTGCATCCATCATCACTGAGATTAATGATGTCATACATATTTGATAAGCAATTACCTCCATCCATCATCACTGAGATTAATGATGTCATACGTATTTGATAAACAATAACCTACATCCATCATCACTGAGATTAATGATGTCATACATATTTGATAAACAATAACCTGCATCCATCATCACTGAGATTAATGATGTCATACATATTTGACAAGCAATAACCTGCATCCATCATCACTGAGATTAATGATGTCATACATATTTGATAAACAATAACCTACATCCATCATCACTGAGATTAATGATGTCATACATATTTGACAAGCAATAACCTGCATCAATCATCACTGAGATTAATGATGTCATACATATTTGATAAGCAATTACCTGCATCCATCATCACTGAGATTAATGATGTCATACATATTTGATAAACAATAACCTGCATCCATCATCACTGAGATTAATGATGTCATACGTATTTGATAAGCAATTACCTCCATCCATCATCACTGAGATTAATGATGTCATACATATTTGACAAGCAATTACCTCCATCCATCATTACTGAGATTAATGATGTCATACATATTTGATAAACAATAACCTGCATCCATCATCACTGAGATTAATGATGTCATACATATTTGATAAGTAATAACCTACATCCATCATCACTGAGATTAATGATGTCATAAATATTTGATAAGCAATAACCTGCATCCATCATCACTGAGATTAATGATGTCATACATATTTGATAAGCAATAACCTGCATCCATCATCACTGAGATTAATGATGTCATACATATTTGATAAGCAACAACCTGCATCCATCATCACTGAGATTAATGATGTCATACATATTTGATAAGCAATAACCTACATCCATCATCACTGAGATTAATGATGTCATACATATTTGATAAACAATAACCTGCATCCATCATCACTGAGATTAATGATGTCATACATATTTGATAAGCAATTACCTCCATCCATCATCACTGAGATTAATGATGTCATACGTATTTGATAAGCAATTACCTCCATCCATCATCACTGAGATTAATGATGTCATACATATTTGATAAGCAATAACCTACATCCATCATCACTGAGATTAATGATGTCATACATATTTGATAAACAATAACCTGCATCCATCATCACTGAGATTAATGATGTCATACATATTTGATAAGCAATTACCTCCATCCATCATCACTGAGATTAATGATGTCATACGTATTTGATAAACAATAACCTACATCCATCATCACTGAGATTAATGATGTCATACATATTTGATAAACAATAACCTGCATCCATCATCACTGAGATTAATGATGTCATACGTATTTGATAAGCAATTACCTCCATCCATCATCACTGAGATTAATGATGTCATACATATTTGACAAGCAATTACCTCCATCCATCATCACTGAGATTAATGATGTCATGCATATTTGATAAACAATAACCTGCATCCATCATCATCATATACACATTTCTTTAAAAAAGTTAGTTCTTCGCTAGATTTCTTTCCCCTTTGATTTCTTTTTCAAGAGAATAACATACCATTGCAACACACTACACTATGTAATGAGTAATATATTTATTTTCCAGAGATGAACTTGGTAGTTATATGGAGAAATTAGGGGCGAGTGCCCCAGGGTCCATGACCCTGACAACCATGCTGTCTAAGCCGTTTACACGACTTGACAAGTATCCTAGTCTACTCAAGGAGCTGGAAAGGCATATTGAGGTAGGAAACCGATTAATTTGACAATGTTTTCGCTTTATAAACAATATTGTAATTTTTATTCATTTCTTTGAATCTAGTAATCTTTGAACATTTAGAACTCAAATACCAACAGAGCTTTTCAAATGAGACAATGTGGGCAAATAAGCAAATCTATTTGATATATACCAAAAATTTGAGGAGAAAGAAGGAATGTAAATAAAACATTGATAATTAAAAGAGGCAACTTGAATCCATTTTATAATTTGGGTCACCTGGCATTAAAATCTATGTCCTTTTTTTGCCCCAGGGCCCAACATTTCTAGATTTTCATTATTTTACTTTGGCAATTTTTATTTCCTTTCCTGACATGTGTTCAATTTTGCTTTTCCTTGAAAGTTCTAGAAAGAATTAGAGTTATGTGATCTTATTAGGAAAGAAGTTATAATTTGGTATCCCTGAATTTTTCTATATTTTGTATCTAGGAAAGTCATGTTGATAGAGGAGATACACAGAGAGCTATAACAGTTTATAGGGATATATCTGTAAGTATGACTTTACATGTACATGCCTTCATCATCATGTTTATAACATACAGGCTGATTATTTGTCAGCTGACATTCATTAACCTAGGGTTTCTCTTTCCTTAATTTGGGAAGAGGTCTAGACCTGTTAACCTTGGGAAGTTATATTGCTGAAATTGTTGAATTGGGAACCAAAAAGCTGGTGTGACTAAATTTTTTAGGAAAATTTTATGATTTTAAAGAAATTGACACTTAGGAAGGTGCCTTTTATAGGCCCCTGTTATATAACGTGAAGACACCCTGTGGCCTGTATGACAAGAACAGTCTTCCTATTCATGACTCTGTTTCGTCATGATAACTCGGCATCAGTTGTTGAAGATCTGACAAGAGCTGTGTTGTTATGGCCTAACCATTTCAGCCCACCATGCTAAAGGACATCAGGTATGCCTTTTATCCTAAATTGGGAGAGAAGACATTACACTGTAAGGGTTTTACAGTTCATAGTTTCGCCCTGTGTTATGGCTGTGACCTCACATCCACTGCTGAAAGGGAATCAGTCAGATAGCGGACCTCTGCTGTGGCTCCATGTTAGTTGTCTCCCTTTGCTACCTCTGTCACTGGCCCACTATAAGTATGGCTGTGTCCATTTAGTATGGACAGTTGTATTCTGGAATTGGTCAAAGGAGTTCACATATTTCACCAAATATATGCCTAACATCGAACAATTTTCGAGAAATTTCCCAAGTATTTGTTAGTTTAGTCATTTCAGAAAGTCAATGTTTAAGAATCATAAATTGACACTAACTGCATATAGTTCTCATCCTTTATAATACATATTTCAAATTTGTATTTATTTATTGTACTCAAAGTGAAGCGTTGGCACATGCAATTTCTTTAGTAAAATCAATATGAGGAAGTTTGATTTTATTTTCAAAATGTCTTCTGACCCTATGTGTTAGTGAATTCACATTTGTCTGTATTATACGGTATCGCATAGATTTGTACACAAGTCACTTCATAAAAAGTTACATACTTTCTGCTCAAATTCATCCACCCTTTCTGTTTTATTTTTCAATTTCAATTGTTTGGGTTGTCCCAATTAGTGAATGAAATAATTTCTTTTTGATTTATCTGTCAATTTATACCACAGTATTAAAGATTATTGTATGGCTAATGATGTTTCATTTTGGGGAATCAGAGAAGCATCAGCGAAACTAAGATACAATCATATGGCTTGATTATTTCTGACTTAACCAGTTTTAACCTATCATATCCAACATATGGTTCAAATTATAAGAAATAGAAAATCAAGAATATAGAATGAGAAGGTAACGGCTTTAATTTGCCAAAAATATCCGCAGATGCCTTACACAACATGTTTATCTTGTTAACAGAACCATTGTATGGATGTGAGGAAGCTCAAGGAAATGGAATATGATATATTAACAAGTAATATCAAAGACTGGGAAGGAGATGTAAGTATTATCTATTAATAATTTATATCAAAAACTGGGGAAGAGTATAATTATTATCTATTGATAATTTATATCAAAGACTGGGAAGGATATAATTATTATCTATTGATAATTTATATCAAAGACTGGGGAAGAGTATAAGTATTATCTATTGATAATTTATATCAAAGACAGGGAAGAAGATCTAATTATTATCTATTGATAATTTATATCAAAGACTTGGAAGAAGATCTAATAATTATCTATTGATAAATTATATCAAAGACTGGGAAGAAGATCTAATTATTATCTATTTATAATTTATATCAAAGACTGGGGAGGACATCTAAGTATTATCTATTGATAATTTATATCAAAGACTTGGAAGGAGATTTAATTAATGTCTATTGATAATTTATATCAAAGACTGGGAAGAAGATCTAATTATTATCTATTGATAATTTATATCAAAGACTGGGGAGGAGATGCAAGTATTATCTATTGATAATTTATATCAAAGACTGGGAAGAAGATCTAATTATTATCTATTGATAATTTATATCAAAGACTGGGAAGAAGATCTAATTATTATTTATTGATAATTTATATCAAAGACTTGGAAGGAGATGCAAGTATTATCTATTGATAATTCATATCAAAGACTGGGAAGGAGATGCAAGTATTATCTATTGATAATTTATATCAAAGACTGGGAAGGAGATGCAAGTATTATCTATTGATAATTTAAATCAAAGACTGGGAAGGAGATGCAAGTATTATCTATTGATAATTTATATCAAAGACTGGGAAGGAGATGCAAGTACATGTATTATCTATTGATAATTTATATCAAAGACTGGGAAGGAGATGCAAGTATTATCTATTGATAATTTATATCAAAGACTGGGAAGGAGATTTAAGTGATCTATTGATAATTTATATCAAAGACTGGGAAGGAGGTGCAAGTATTATCTATTGATAATTTATATCAAAGACTGGGAAGGAGATTTAAGTGATCTATTGATAATTTATATCAAAGACTGGGAAGGATGTGCAAGTATTATCTATTGATAATTTATATCAAAGACTGGGAAGGAGATTTAAGTGATCTATTGATAATTTATATCAAAGACTGGGAAGGAGATGCAAGTATTATCTATTGATAATTTATATCAAAGACTGGGAAGGAGATGCAAGTACATGTATTATCTATTGATAATTTATATCAAAGACTGGGAAGGAGATGCAAGTATTATCTATTGATAATTTATATCAAAGACTGGGAAGGAGATTTAAGTGATCTATTGATAATTTATATCAAAGACTGGGAAGGAGATGCAAGTATTATCTATTGATAATTTATATCAAAGACTGGGAAGGAGATTTACGTGATCTATTGACGAGCATGAAGCATATACTATAGACTATTACTAAATCATTTTATGATTGACTTATTAGGTCAATTTAAGTCACATGACTCTAGCATGCAGTTTTGCCTAATTGTACCCTTTTGAAGGTTCTGATTACATTTAAGTATACAAGCCTTCAGTGCTGTTATCTTATTTCAAAAGGTTTTCAAAGTATTGTCTGTTGTATAGGTGTTTTAAGTTGTAAGTTAGTCTGGAATACAAAGATGGATATATCTTACCAAAATTGATATGTTTAATATGATTTAGTCACATGTTTAACCATTATAGTGCTTGAAGGGACTTCATGCTTATGCAAACATGTTAGGTTGAGGCAAGCCGCCAAGTAAACTGGCGGCTTGCCTGTGATCTGTTTGCTACTCTGAGTATATTTCTTCATCAAGATTAACGGTAAGCAGATAATAAAGGTTTTGGAAAGCAGACGATACCAAAATCTATTTGTTGAAAATTACCTTGCATTCTAAGGGTAAAGTATGCTTCAGTTTTCAACATTTTCAGTTGTATAAGCTGTTTGAACGACTATCTATATTTTGTTCTTTACTTATTCACCAGGATGTGGCTGCATTAGGAGATGTGAAACACCTTTCCCAAGTGAAGATAGAGACTGCAAATGAAGAAAAGTTTGATCGGATATTCATTCTATTTCCTAATGTTTTACTCATGTTAACAATGAGTCCCAGACTAAGTGGATACCAATATGAGGTAATAAAATGTTTTCCTAAAGTCCCATCATATTCATGGGAAGGCATATTGATTCAGTCCTGTCAGTCAGTCCATCTCTCCCTTACACAAAATCTTTATCTTTTCTCTAATTGGAAAACATTTCACACAATCTTAATTTTTTTCTGTATCTCGCAAGATGGCTTAGAGCATTTAGTGAAACGGTTTAAATGATAACAAATTGACAAATTGGACTTGTCTGCCAACTCATTTAAGATGTAAACTAAGGTCTAAGAAGTCATGTGAATTTAAGATAACTGCCCTTGAATACTTAAAACAAACTAGACATTTTAGGATTTGTTTGTGTGTTCTTTCAACCTTACAAAACTTTGTTTGATGAAAGTTTGATATCAAGTAAGATCCACAAAGAATGTCTGGCCCTTGTATGATTGAAGAATGGATGTTTTATCCCAATGTATGGCCCTTGCATGATTGAAGAATGGATGTTTTATCCCAATGTATGGCCCTTGTATGATTGAAGAATGGATGTTTTATCCCATTGTATGGCCCTTGTATGATTGAAGAATGGATGTTTTATCCCAATGTATGGCCCTTGTATGATTAAAGAATGGATGTTTTATCCCAATGTATGGCCCTTGCATGATTGAAGAATGGATGTTTTATCCCAATGTATGGCCCTTGCATGATTGAAGAATGGATGTTTTATCCCAATGTATGGCCCTTGTATGATTGAAGAATGGATGTTTTATCCCAATGTATGGCCCTTGTATGATTGAAGAATGGATGTTTTATCCCAATGTATGGCCCTTGTATGATTGAAGAATGGATGTTTTATCCCAATGTATGGCCCTTGCATGATTAAAGAATGGATGTTTTATCCCATTGTATGGCCCTTGCATGATTAAAGAATGGATGTTTTATCCCATTGTATGGCCCTTGTATGATTGAAGAATGGATGTTTTATCCCATTGTATGGCCCTTGTATGATTGAAGAATGGATGTTTTCTCCCAATGTATGGCCCTTGTAAGATTGAAGAATGGATGTTTTATCCCAATGTATGGCCCTTGCATGATTAAAGAATGGATGTTTTATCCTAATGTATGGCCCTTGCATGATTGAAGAATGGATGTTTTATCCCATTGTATGGTCCTTGTATGATTGAAGAATGGATGTTTTATCCCAATGTATGGCCCTTGCATGATTGAAGAATGGATGTTTTATCCCAATGTATGGCCCTTGTATGATTGAAGAATGGATGTTTTCTCCCAATGTATGGCCCTTGTATGATTGAAGAATGGATGTTTTATCCCAATGTATGGCCCTTGTATGATTAAAGAATGGATGTTTTATCCTAATGTATGGCCCTTGTATGATTGAAGAATGGATGTTTTATCCTAATGTATCGTCCTTGTATGATTGAAGAATGGATGTTTTCTCCCAATGTATGGCCCTTGTATGATTGAAGAATGGATGTTTTATCCCAATGTATGGCCCTTGCATGATTGAAGAATGGATGTTTTATCCTAATGTATGGCCCTTGTATGATTGAAGAATGGATGTTTTCTCCCAATGTATGGCCCTTGTATGATTGAAGAATGGATGTTTTATCCCAATGTAAGGCCCTTGCATGATTGAAGAATGGATGTTTTATCCTAATGTATGGCCCTTGTATGATTGAAGAATGGATGTTTTATCCTAATGTATCGTCCTTGTATGATTGAAGAATGGATGTTTTATTCCAATGTATGGCCCTTGTATGATTGAAGAATGGATGTTTTATCCCAACGTATGGCCCTTGTATGATTAAAGAATGGATGTTTTATCCCATTGTATGGCCCTTGCATGATTAAAGAATGGATGTTTTATCCCATTGTATGGCCCTTGTATGATTGAAGAATGGATGTTTTCTCCCAATGTATGGCCCTTGTATGATTGAAGAATGGATGTTTTATCCCAATGTATGGCCCTTGCATGATTAAAGAATGGATGTTTTATCCCATTGTATGGCCCTTGTATGATTGAAGAATGGATGTTTTATCCCAATGTATGGCCCTTGTATGATTAAAGAATGGATGTTTTATCCCATTGTATGGCCCTTGTATGATTGAAGAATAGATGTTTTATCCCAATGTATGGCCCTTGTATGATTAAAGAATGGATGTTTTATCCCATTGTATGGCCCTTGTATGATTGAAGAATGGATGTTTTATCCCAATGTATGGCCCTTGTATGATTAAAGAATGGATGTTTTATCCCAATGTATGGCCCTTGTATGATTAAAGAATGGATGTTTTATCCCATTGTATGGCCCTTGTATGATTGAAGAATGGATGTTTTATCCCAATGTATGGCCCTTGTATGATTAAAGAATGGATGTTTTCTCCCAATGTATGGCCCTTGTATGATTAAAGAATGGATGTTTTATCCCAATGTATGGCCCTTGTATGATTGAAGAATGGATGTTTTATCCCAATGTATGGCCCTTGCATGATTAAAGAATGGATGTTTTATCCCATTGTATGGCCCTTGTATGATTGAAGAATGGATGTTTTATCCCAATGTATGGCCCTTGTATGATTGAAGAATGGATGTTTAAGCCCACAACCAGAGTTGTGTCACAAACAACCTCTAGTTACATGTTTAAGTGTCAGTTTAGGTTTTTCTCCAATTTTGATCTATTTATATATTTGAGGTTAAGATATTTAATTAGTACCTTGCCAACATTATTAAGCTGTTAGACCCAGATAAGAGTTATATAAAGAGGAATATTCACAATTCACTTTTAGTTTGATTTAGAGCTGTATACCAAGAACTTTTCAAAAAAAAATATTCTTAGTGTTTTATTTTTTTTTTAACATTGTTTCTCATGTAATTTTTTAAAGTGATAAAAACACTTATTTACAGTAAAATATTAGGTGTTAAATTGAAATTGATCATCAACATACATTTAATATCGTTTAAAGAGTGAGAGGGATGGTTGCAAGGTCTTATAATGCTTTCTAAGTGTAAAATTGATGTTTTTTGTTTACAATGAGTGATAAAATGTTGTCAGTTAAGAATTGCTCGAGAAAAAATTGTCAAACGTTGAGGACTTATCAAAGCAGAAGTCAAAGTCTCACTCTTAGTTGTTGTTATTGTAGCCTCATAGTTTTTGTGTGTCGTGACTTTTTCAAACAGGTCACCTTGTTTCGTTTCTGTTTTGTCTTAGAAACTGTGAACATCAATAGAGTGTAGATAATTTGAGTTTGTATAAATGGTTGTTGATTATTTCAGGGTAAAATCCCGCTGAGTGGTATTAGTGTGAGCCCATGTGAGAGTGAAGATAATGATCAAGATCTATATCAGTTTGAAATATCAGGTAGGTCGCTCAACAGGTGAGGATAATGATCAAGATCTATATCAATTTGAAATATCAGGTAGGTCCTCAAGGGGTGAGGATAATGATCAAGATCTATATCAGTTTGAAATATCAGGTAGGTCCTCAACAGGTGAGGATAATGATCAAGATCTATATCAATTTGAAATATCAGGTAGGTCCTCAAGGGGTGAGGATAATGATCAAGATCTATATCAATTTGAAATATCAGGTAGGTCCTCAACAGGTGAGGATAATGATCAAGATCTATATCAATTTGAAATATCAGGTAGGTCCTTAACAGGGCTTCATAGAATAGGTGAGGTTAAGAAGATGACATTTTCTTCTTTTGTAGGGTTAACAAATATTTTCTATGATATCACAGTTTAATGTTAACTAATGCACTTACGTCGCACAGCAGCTTGTAGCAGTTGGTAACTACGCTGAGGGTATACAGTTGCTAAATGGTTAACATCGTTTTTAAGAAAGCCATAATTGTAACAAGAGTTTATTGAAATGGTCATCAGAAATGCTGTCATTTGTTCTATGTTTTACAGTCAATAGTTTTAAGCTTGGCTGTATAGTTTGTGTATTATATCACAATATCTGTAATCTGCTATTATTATATAATTGTTACTTATACAACCCAAATGCCTTAAACATTTTTGTACTTCCTCTTTCACTTTAGTCTGTCTAATCCTAAGTTAAAGAGGAAGATAATTCATCACCTTTTCAACAGTCTTTGTTGGCTGGAAGTACAGAGTTTTGTCCCCTTAAAGAATTATATCATTTATAAAGGAGGAATGGTCAAGCATAATTTCTATTCCAGGGATGATTCATATAATAGAATGGCTTATATACACTGAATGATTCATAATACAAGGTCTTATTTTGCTCAACTATTTGGATTATGCAGATGTCCATATGTAAATATCAATTTCGCTTATGCTTCCATCTGCATATATTTTGTAGATTCAAACACTTTTTTTTTTACTATTATAGGAAATATGATAGAGAAAATGACGGTGACCTGTGGAACAAAAGCAGAAGTGAATGCATGGTTAGATGCTCTTAAAAATCACATTGTCCCGAATCCATCCAATTCATCAAAGCCTGTCAGTTTACAGGTAAGCATCTTTCCCCATTTTACAACTGGTGAATTAACAAACAGAACTAGGTACCTTCATTAACAAACAGGACTAGGTACCTTCATTAACAAACAGGACTAGGTACTTTCATTAACAAACAGGACTAGGTACCTTCATTAACAAACAGGACTAGGTACCTTCATTAACAAACAGGACTAGGTACCTTCAATAACAAACGGGACTAGGTACCTTCATTAACAAACAGGACTAGGTACTTTCATGGCCAAGTAGTTAGAGAACCAAACTTGGAATTGGATAGTCCCCAAATACATGAACACGGGACTACTCCCCAAAACGGCATTGGACAAGATCTGGTGAATAAAGGGGGATTGATTGTAAGTGTTGTCGATGCTGTCTACTGAAGATGATGCAGATACACAGGTTAAAGGTCATTTTTAGGGTGCTACCCCTGAAGGCTATTAGCTAGGTATTATCTCTTTTCTTATTACTGAAAGGAGGAGTTGTTTATCATGGGTACAACAAATCTGCTTATTTGTTCCGCACTTAATTGTTTCATTAAACTGTCATAACAGGGACATTTTTTATTTTCAAAAGACTAAGCCAAAAAAGTGGGGTTAAGTTATGCAAACAAATCAGCTTGCTTAGATCAGAAATACACAATGTGACATGCTCACAAAAATATATTGTTTACCACATTTATTAAAATCCACATCATCAAAATGCGCACTGAATGACTTTAGCTGTCGATGCGCCTTAATACACCATCCATTCAATCGTCAACCACATTTTGTCCAATGTGTAGTGATGTGGAGTTTATGGCTAAAATTCAAGCAGTGTTAATTTTTTAAGTATGACGTTGGATTGTTTCTTCATTGCAGTTCAACAAGCTCTATAAATAACAAACAGCTGTGTAAGTCCCCAGTGACCATAAGCACACATTATTCTTAAATCAAATGGGAGTTTTGCAGAGTTTTAAAATAAGCAGGATTTCAAATGCTGTTTACCTTCTTTATTGATCTGACATTCTAAAACAATTAATGATACTTAGATTTAAGATAGATTATTATAAATAATGAATGTTACTGATGAAACCATTATATAGTTTAAGAGAATAAGCGCCATAGGGAAGAGGTATCTGAGCATATTTTTGGCCGCTGATTGTGAATGTGAAATTTGCTGATCCCCGCCCTTGTTACCTGCAGGTCTCCACATCACAGCCTAGTATCAGTACCCTGACTCCAGCCAAAACAGCCAAAGTGAGCGTGACCCATACCCTCAGTAACTTCACGATGAGTAAGACCTGGACAATGTCCTGTCTGCGCCCAGCCCCACCAATACGCCCACCTCTCTTATATAGGGAGGATGGCATGAGAAGCCCTCGGGCAGGCAGAAAACTTGGGAGGAGAAAACCAGGTCAGTAGTGATCTTGTGTCAAACAGTTCTGATAGCAATTGCCTCTAACTTAGAATAAACAAAGGTCCTCATTATAAATGATTCATTTTTTGGACTCTTATCATTATTCAGTGATTTTTTACAAAATTGAAAAGGTTTTCTGAAGTATTTGTTTGAATGAAAGGCAGAATTGAGAGAGTAATTTTTGTGGAAGTGAAATTCTATTTGAAAAACTATTTGATTGAACAATTTTATATCTAAGAATTCATCCTAAATTAGCAAGTATAGTTAATTCTTATTGAGTGTTACAGATAAAAAATGGAACATTTTTTAAAGATATGTATCAATAAGGCATTTACAAATCAAACCAAAAGCAACCATTTGGATTGTTAAATGTCTAAATGTTTTCTTTATTGTTGAAATCCAGAACAGTATTTACTTTGTTTGTTATCGTTCAGACAGTTTTTAACTGATATTTTGTTTGTCTTGAGAAGTGTGAGAGGGTATATGAAGCTGGTATATACGTGCGGAGGAGAGATAACAATTGTAAACAGGAAATATCATACACATCTCCAACTGCACAAAGGAGGCATTTCTTAACCCTTATAGTGCTGGAACATACTTCATGATTATGCAAACAGGTTAGATCCAGGCCAGTTGCCAAGTAAATTGGTGGCTGGCCTGTGATCGAATTAGTTTGCTACTCTGAGTATCTTTCCTCATCAAAATTAAGTCTATGTTTAAGGTTTATGAAAGCTGACGACACAGAAACCTATTTTAGAAAATTACCCAGCATTTTAAGGGTTAATTGATGGTTTGATACGGGCAGTAAACTGTGATATTACGATTCTTCACTTGGATGGCCCCTTGCTCTCCTACATCATGAAGAAAGTTGTTGATTGACAGGTCAACTGTGTGATTAAATCTGTATGTTTTGTTTTATTAGAAAGGACGCATTCCCAGGATGAATATGATAAAAGGTTTAAGAAATGTAAGATTAGATATTGTTCGTATATTCTGTTGCATCATGTTTTATTCCTTTTTATCAGGAGGGCTCAGATAAAGTCAAGTCCAGATTCTACACTAATTACTTGAGTGTCTGTATGTTGATGGTTCTAATAGCTGTCATGCTAAGATGATTCTGTTTGGAACTAACAGCATGTGGTCTGATAAAAGATAATAGATCTATACTGAATGTAAACTTGACTACTGTTATCTGAGCCTGTCTTGTTTATATTGAATGGTGCATCATGGTTTTTTGTGTCTCCAATAAAGGAATGATACGAGGCAAAAGTTCCACTTCTCTGTCAGGCTTGTCTGGAATGTAACCTCATGTTTATTTTAATTTTTCTCATTTCCTTACTCCAAAGCTTATTTATTTACTTTAAAACTTGACTTTCATATTAAGGTTAATGATATGAAAACCCTGACAATGCTTAAAACACACATACCAGTTAGTAATGAGTTATTCCATTTGAATAGATGGTTTTGGACAAGTAACAAAAAAGTCCATGTTGGGCATTGGCAGTTCTTGTTATTAATTTGATCTTTAAATGGAACTGCTACCAATTGAGGTTATGTTTCTCCATATGGAGGACTTCATTCCTTTACTAGTGTGTCTCTGACCAAAGGGACCTTTCTTTGTATGACAAACACAACATCCTTCCTCCAGATTTCTGGGTTTATATATCTGGCTGATACTTATACCTAGATGAGGTTTGGATCTCTTACACACAGAGATTATGTGAGTTTTTCCTCCTTCTTTAATGATAAATAGTACACACATTATTTCTTGTTTAAGACTTTATATTCTAAATTTGAAATGTGTGACTGGCAATCTGTAAAACATTCGTTTTAAGGTGGCTGTCACAGAGTCAGGGTTTCCCAAGTTAGAGTCCTGGTATTGCTTCTATCGTTGAAGTTTCCTTTGGTAAGATTCTATGGAGTGTTTGCCTAGTATTGGTAAATCCAAGAAAGACATAACATAACAGAAAGATTATTGACATTTTTGTCGTAAAACCCAATACATGTATATTCGAAGATAAGAAAGGCACATTTAATTCTAAATGTCTTTTAGAAATGAAATATTTTGTAATGTTGCTTTTCCACACTTGTAGACAAGAAGCATGTTCTTACATGTAGAACATGTTATGTCCTGTAAATCACTTTATCCTTTAGATTTATGTTTGCATGTTTGGGTGATACATCCTGACCAAACCTTTGTTCCACTAAAATAAAGTCAAAAGGATCTGTTCAAAATGTCTCATTTGTTGGGTTTGATTTAATCAAACTTGATGCCAAACACCATGATATGGTATAAATTTCATTGTGTCCAATTAGCTGACAGGATAGCATGTTCCTTTTAGACTGAATGAAAGTCTGAAATTGTTGTGGAATGAAGGGCTAATCAAAGTGTCTATAATGATGTTTCACTCAAAATTTATTTTGTATGTTCCCTTTTGTTTCTTGCTTGAACAGCTATTGTTGTTTTCAGGTTTTATTAACTATTTTTATTCATGACGTGTTCTGTTTGTTTAAACTCCATGCATTGTTAGGGCCTACAGTATTCCCTTAAAGTTCTAAACCTGTACATGGACTTTCTTCTGTACGCTTTCACTGCCAAGTTTGACAACATTCTATTTCCTGGTCAACCATATTAAGTTAGATAGAAAAGGTTGTATTTGTTTGAATGTTACAGATGTGTTGCTCTAACAAAATGCCTTTTGTAAATTATTACCCCTAAAAGCAATGCTATTAGATGAAAACCAAGGAAACCAAAACTCCTTTCCAGATGGTTTTACCAGGCGTGACCAGCCCTTCATTATTGTGAGTCGGGCATAGCAAAATAACTGCAATAAGGTTCACACATTGTAAACCCATATAAATCAAAAATGGAAGAAACATTTATTCGTCAGGACTTGAAAGATTTACAGAAATATCTCAACCAAAGTATGATGGTGCTTGTGTTAAGGTGTTAGTGTTATTTCTTTGGGGAAATATAAAGTATTATTTTACAAAACATATATTTGTTTATGGTATAAAAATGAGGCATCCAAAAGCAAGGTCTTGAAATTTGATTAAATCATCAAATAATGATAAAAAAAAAGAGTTATGGATGTAAATGATAAAGATGTGTTATTTTCTATCAAAGCCCCAATATAGGCTAGAGCTGACTAGAAATTTACTAGGGAATTTTGCTGTGAAAGAGTGGAGGTACCATTCTAATAGAATATTTGTACTGAGATGTATCTCTGATTGTGTGCTTTCATGTGGATCCAAGTCCTCCTTGGTTTTTCCTTTGTTTTTTCGCACAAAGTGTAAAGTTAAATGATTGTAGAAACGCAAAAAAGAACCAGGATGAAATTGTACACATGGCATTAGTCATCCTACTTGAATATAACTTGTATGGATGTATACCGCCTGTTGAATGTAGGGCAATAATATCGTCCTTGATTGGACTGCACACGCTCGACAAAGATATAATATGGCTCTGTTTTAGTTTAATATTTTAGTTATGTTGTATTTAGAATCATAGCTTATATGATTTGTCTATTAGATGTTAGGTATTCAGTGTTTATTCCCACTGAGAAGTCATGTATTTTGTTTTGTTTGTATGACCCTGACCTTAGCCAACAGGATGACCATTGTCAGTAATGGTAAATATCAAAGCATGCTTCCATGGATGTTTATGTATTGTGTATTAACCCTTTCTTTATTTTATTCTCGGCCTTTGTTATTTCACAACTGCACCAATCCCAATAGTTGAAAAACATACTTCATGTTTTATGGAGAACTTTGTGTAATGCATTGTAAAAGTGCTTTAATTTAAAATTGAAACATTATTTAACAAAATTGGCAAAGTCTCTAATGGTGCCATTAGTAAGTACATCTGTTTTGTATAATGGAGTAGATTCATTCAGAAATAAGTGGAGTTGATATTCTCACCTGGTTGTAGGTATATGTGTTGTTGGGGTGATGCTTTGGTAAAGGTTATACATGCAAATACATCTCTGTATCCCACCTAAAGGAGTCATTCTTTGTCTGCCTATTGGGCAACAACTTACAACCCTTTTAAAACTATATACATGTCATTTAGATATTTTTTACTTTATTTGTTGGTGTTGGAAGAGCACAACATGGACATCAGCTTAAGCAATGTTTAGTTACAAAAATGTTTAGACTAAATATTGTTAACTAGACCTGATCAGACATTAATATAAGAAGATATATTTAAAGGGAGAGCACCCAATTATCCATGTGGTCTCAATTAGTTGATTTTATATACCGTAATACAATTGTGTTACATTTTCCTTCAAACTAATTATATATATATATGTACCTTTTTATACCTATCTTCAGACTCCCAACACCCAGTATAATCAAATTAAGATCTGTACTTGTAAATACAATATATTATCTCTTCTCTACTCATTATAACATTCAAGGTGGTCTACTGTTGAGAAAGTTCTGCATGAATTAAAACAAGAAAGTATTGTGCCAACTGTACTGCACAACTGTTGAAATGTATTGTGTGCTGGAAACCATTATATTAATGATGGAATGCAAGTCCATAATACAGAATACAACAGCTAGGAAATCTTGACCCTCTTTTTATACTCTTATAGAATAATTCAAATACTGTGTAAATGCTTTATAACATCAGCATGCTGTGATTGTCCTATAGAACAGTATGAGATCCTGATACTGGAATCTGTTTGAGAAGGCTACTTGTTAAGGAGAGGGGAAGGTACTGTAAGCTAGTACTTGGTCCATAATGTTTATTTATATTCATGATGAAATAATCATCTCCAGCAGTTGGTGCATACTCATGGTATCTCCTCCATATATCTAACACAGAATAGTACACTTAAAATGTTATCTGCTGAGGTTCCAAAATGTGTTTGCATTAAGAGGTGATTTGATTTCTGTCACTAGTGACATTTTTGCACCAATATCAAGGTGCCATATATTATTGGTGTTATCCAGCACTTACTATATAACACACAGCCATGTGAGTCATAAAGTCATGGTTGTCATCATGACATAATAACATAATCATTATTTTACATCATTCTGTACTTGTAAAGCGTCGGATATTATTGATTTTTCTTTTTGCTTCCTTTTTTGTGTGCTTTACTTTCATGTTTTATTTTTTACTTTTAATCCATGTATGGTAACAGGGTAAATAGAAAAGATGGTTTGTGTCTTTGAATATGAAGGATCTTCAGGTTTAGGTTCAGCTTCCGATTATTATCTGAATGGCCTTTAGCTAACCAGATAATATTTCCTCACCTTTCCTGATTATATTTCCAATTTATGACACCAACCGTCAATTCTCTAGTGTATGAATACAAATCAAGGAAGAATCATAATGAAATCTGTGCAACTTTGGTCGAGGGCATTAAAATTCATTTAATGTAATCTTTTTACCAAGAAGCATAGCAAATGAATAGCCCCTTACAGACTAGAAAACTGCTGTCTCTCAATTTCTAACTGAATTGTAAGGAAAACTACTTTTAGTGCTTTGATGTTTGGAATCCTACTTTTCCTGCACTTTTCATTTATGTACATTTTGTTTATGGTTATAAACAAACATAAAAAAAACATTTTATCCTGCCTTAAGATTTAGAATGTGCAGCATATTCATTGATATCTTTATTGGAATGAGGTTGAACCATTGTGTCTTATTTATTGTTTCTGCTTCCAGAGAGCTTTGAATGACTTTAAAGCTAAAGTTGTCCTAAGTTTGTCTGAAAAGTAATTGATTTTTACTATTTTTTCTAGTGTTAAAACAGTGTTGCTTTGCAATTAATAATGTTTTGCTAGGGTCCATTTGATTATCATTGTTAGCTTGACTAGTTGAAGAATAAGGAGAGCTATACTACTTACCTGAGTAGGCATCACATTTTGTTAGTGTTTCACATGCAAGTTTGTTTTTCATTAAGCACTGTATGGTATGGGTTGAAATTCCACACATTGTTAAAGCAAATTATGCCTCATTTTGTACTTTGAAAACTTTGGTTAAGTTTTTACTTGCAAGAATGATCCTATTAACTTTTGTATCCCATTAAATTTTGTATACAAAGATTAATGGGAAGACAAACTTGCATCATCTACAAGTTGTCATGCAATGTGATTTCTGAAGAACTACCAAAGGGAATGAATTGAAAATTCCCACATGGACCAAGGGTCATAATGTAAGATCACTGACCAAGTACAATAACTCTGCTTTTGATTATACCCCATTCATAATTAAAAGGTCTAAGTTTAAGTTTTATTGATATTTTAGAAACAAATCAAGTTTTATTAATATTTCAGAAACAAATAAAGTTTTATTAATATTTCAGAAACAAATTACTATTCACTGATCTATATCCCTCTTCAACATATATCAAACTGTCATGCCTGCTCTCATGAACAGCTCTTGTTTTTGATTTGCAATGTTTGTATCTACCAATATAATTTTCCCAACAGAAATAGTTGATATTTTCATGAATCAATAAAAGTTGATGAAGACAATACTGTACAGTTCTCACAGACCTTGATTGCTGACATAAGAGTTAATGTCAACAATTCCTGTACAGTTCTCACAGACCTTGATTGCTGATATAAGAGTTAATGTCAACAATTCCTGTACAGTTCTCACAGACCTTGATTGCTGACATAAGAGTTAATGTCAACAATTCCTGTACAGTTCTCACAGACCTTGATTGCTGATATAAGAGTTAATGTCAACAATTCCTGTACAGTTCTCACAGACCTTGATTGCTGACATAAGAGTTAATGTCAACAATTCCTGTACAGTTCTCACAGACCTTGATTGCTGACATAAGAGTTAATGTCAACAATTCCTGTACAGTTCTCACAGACCTTGATTGCTGACATAAGAGTTTATGTCAACAATTCCTGTACAGTTCTCACAGACCTTGATTGCTGATATAAGAGTTAATGTCAACAATTCCTGTACAGTTCTCACAGACCTTGATTGCTGACATAAGAGTTAATGTCAACAATTCCTGTATAGTTCTCACAGACCTTGATTGTTGACATAAGAGTTAATGTCAATAATTCCTGTACAATTCTCACAGACCTTGATTGTTGACATAAGAGTTAATGTCAATAATTCCTGTACAATTCTCACAGACCTTGATTGTTGACACAAGAGTTAATGTCAACAATTCCTGTACTGTGATGACCCTCACTTACTCAATTACATGTCTGTCTTGTTAATACATGAGTTCAAAGTTCAAACAGTTGACTTGCCAAGTATCATTTCCTTTGTTTAATCATTTTAACTGTTTCTTGTCTTACCTTTAGAAAACAATTTTGCACCTAAAAAAATGTTGTACAGTCCTGTGAAGGATGTTGAAGGAGCATGAATAAGTGAACTGTCTGCAGTGTTATATCGAAAATGTTCACATCTTACCACCTGCAGACGACACTTTTTGTACTTGAAGCAGATGACTTTAGAAAAGCTTTTTAAAGTTGTAAAAAACCTTTTAGTTCTGCTGATATGATATGTGAAAAATGAAAAGATTGAAAAAGCATTATGGCAAAAGGAGAAATCGTTTGTGACAAGAAATTTCTCCTTTTGCCAGAATGCTTTTTGAAAGTCAGCTGTAAGACGCAAAAATGTTTTGTTTGGTAGTAATGTTTTAAGGAATCGAGTAAGAACTACAATTAAATGCACTCCTTTGATTTATTTCAACAGATGATCCAAGAACAAATTCAGAAGATGCCCTCATTTTGAAAGTCATCGAGGCGTATAATACCAGTGCCAAAACCAGGCACACTGTCAACTCATGTAAGTTATACCTTTGTTGTTCTGCATTCTTCCATCTCTTTACTGAATCTTTATGTTTATTTTCTCTGTTTTAACAAGGGAATTCCTATTTTAACTGTAAACTAATTAATGTTCTAGTGTATGTGTGACATGTTGACCCATTCATGATAATGGGAGAGTATATTACTATGCTCTGGACTCATATGTAGATATTTAACCCTTTCCCAAACAATAACAACATTTGACCAGTTTGTTGCAAACAACTTTAGAAAACGTCGGAAATGGAGAAAATGCCCGTAACTATATGAAGATTATTTTACAATATCATCACATTTTAAAATGTTGTCTGCAAACTTTTTCAATTTGGGACAGTCGAAAACTTGTTGTTTGGGAAAGGGTTAAAGTTAAGTTTAAAGGAACACTCAGTTGCGGTAAATATGTCTTAGTTCTAAAATAGTCGACAATTGACATAGAATTATGTTTAATTTCCTTTTGAAGAGTAGCTGTTAGCTGAAATCGGAGAAATTCTCCATTTTGAATATTCTCCTTGTTGTGTTGGATAATTGACAGTCTTTTTGTGTGGATCACATGACTTTTCTAACCAGGTGACCAACACTTGTTTTTCCAAGCCCTCATTGCTAATTTTAGACATAGCTCAGGTGTAAATGAAGTCAAAGTGAGTGTGCATTTCCCAAATCATCGCCCTTTGACTGCGATTTCTCTGCAGATGTAATGTGGTTATAAAACATGAATTCTTTATATACCACCAAAACCGGAAAATGGATGGTCATCTTATGCAGGGTACACAATGTGGCTATCATTGGCAAAAGTAGGTGAAAGAAAGCAAAAATACCTGTTCTCTCATAGGCGTGGCCATCCGGTTTGGACATTACATCGTAATCATTGATCATGTGTTTTCCCCGCCTGCCTTCTTTTGTATGGATCTTTTTTGCTACTTGTCCATATTGAAAACAATGTTCATGCTTTTCTATTCGGCTTTTCTGCCATAAAATGTCATCAACATGTTTCTTCAGAGAAACTGATTGATTTTCACTACTTGCAGAAACCCAACAGCATTCAGCCACAGCTGGCTCTTTTGAAAATTCAAAGTATATGAAATTGGTTAAAACCATAACCATACACTGCATTAAGGTGTTTTTCATCCATTTTAATCTGCAATAATCTGAATATCAGATAAAGTCTGATCAATTAAACAAAGCTAACAATACGTATCACAAACAATTATATCAAGTCAAGACCAAAAGTAAAGGTGCCCCCTTAATCTTTTTGTTTATATTACAGACCCTTTTGCCCCATTTTTGGGCATGCACACTTGAATGTGAAAAACCTCTATTGTCAATTACTCTAGAACTTAGACAATTTTACTGTAAATGAGCGCTATTATCCAATTATTAAATGGATACTTGTATAATGGGGTATTTGTGTAATAAATTGCTTTCATGTGAGGTTTGCCAATTTGTCTTTTCATTATGTAAGGTGATTTTATTGTACCATTGTTGTTTTATGATGATGATCTCATTGTTAAAAATTGTTATGTATAGAAATCGTGTTATGACTAAATACATGTTGTCAGTTATTTTTATATTATGCAAGCAAGTTGTGTTATGTTTGAGTTTTGTTCTTTGCATAGCTTTAACTTATTCTCTTATGCAAATCCATTTGTCTGAAGAAGGTAGTTTTTGAAATGAGCCATATGCACCATATAGCTTATTTACATGTACAAAAAAATCCCTTTTTTACTTGTTGAAGTTTAATTTAAAAAAAAAAAATGGAATACCAAAAATGTTTTTTTTATCGTTTAGCTTCATTTTCTAAATCTATCTGCTGTTGATTCCTTGAATAAGATGAATGACTTTGTGTTTTGTGGACTCTATATTGTCTTCCTTTCTCCCCCTCTGAATGCTGAATGTCTTATTGAAATTGGATTGTTCTAAGTCTTTGTGAATAATCTTTGATTTTTATTGCTTTTGTTAAGGGATTGGAGCAAATATTTGAATAGTAAATTTTAGGTCTGAATATTTGAGTTGTGGTTTATTGTTTGAATATTCCTTTTTATTGAGCCAATATTACTGTTTTTGTACATTTAAAATTACGGAAATTGATTTTTGTTTCATTTCTTTTCACATCTTGATTGATCAAATATCAAACTCCTGTCAACATCAGGATGAGGTTTCAATATTTTAATAAGATATGCCACCAAGGGATCATGGTATTAAAACGTGAGTTTTTGTCGGTTTTGGAAGTGGTTTCCACTGATTCTTGGACTGATTGGGATGGGTCATCTCCTTATGCATTGCATATATTACATATTCAATTGTCTTAATTGCTTTGCCATCACATGTTTATGTAAACATGGTAAAAATTCAGTAAATTTAAAGGTCTAAGTAGACATTAATTTTGAAGAAGACAAGCGATAAGTGCAACATTATTCAGAAATGCAGGAAAATCAGACATAAAAAATAGTTATAAAATTGAATTTTTTTTAATAGTAATGTTACGAACCGAGCAAATGAACCTCTCAAAGGCACAAACACATCTGATCAGTGAAAAACACTGTCGTTCACTGAAAGTGTTTTTCACTGAGCGGTTGTGTTGTCTATATATATACCAGCATTTTCTCTAAAACAATGCATTAGGTCCCTAATTTATAAACATTCAAGGAACATTACATAATTACCACTTCTGAGAAGACTCTTCCCGGGTCTTGGCCCTTGGGAAACACGTGGGAAAGGTAACTCTGATAGAAGGAGAAGTCTTAATCCAACCGCACCAACACATCCGATCAGTGAAAAACACTGTCGTACACTGAGCGGTTGTGTTGTCTATATATATACATGTACCAGCATGTTCTCTCAAACAATGCCTAAGGTCCCTAATTTGCATAAACATTCAACGAAGGTTACATAACTCTCACTTCAGATGAGACTCGTCCCAAGTCTTGGCCCTTGTATTATCATTATTATTATTATTATTATCATTTTTGGTATTTTTTTATTGTTATTGTATTTATTGTTTTTATTACTACTGGCATCATTAATGTCATAATTATTCTCATTACTCTTTGTTTCATTATGATTATTGCATAAGTCATATTATACAAAGAGCATTTGCTAAAAAGAAGATGGCCAATTTGAATTTTTGATGCAAAAAGCAATTTCTGATATATTTCTTATACCTAGTCAACTTTGGGCCACTAAATATTGTATTGTTTACTGTTATTTGATGAAATTATAGAAGTTGTTTTGTAATCTTGCATCACATTGTGTAAATGTTGTGTTGATATTCTCAGCTGTTTATTCTCATATTTTTTCACCTTTTGATATACTGTAATTAATTTAAATCACCTGGTGTTAATTTCTGGTTGCTAGCTCATGTGTAGAATTGTTTAATTATTCAAAATTACTTAAGATTTGTGTACATTTTTAGACATTATGTTTACCATAAAGATCAAAAGCTGTTAATTTCAGCTTTTCAATTTGGATATAAATTTACTCATAGGACATCTTTCAAGACAGGTACTACCCTTTTGTAAGGTCTTTATACCATTGGTATATTCTATAACCTGGTCTTGGTATTGAAATCCTAGCTTCTACACAGGGGATGGACACTGGACGTCATTGCCACTATGTGGTGGTCAATTGTCCAAATTAGATACACTTCAAAATGTGTATATCATAAGTTTGTTCATGGCTTTTTCATGTTAGAAAGAAGTAAAACCATCAATTTGTAAATTCCTCTTATAGAGTTAGTTTCATTTTGAAATAGAGTGTGACATACTTCAAAATAAAGAGAATTTGCTTGTCCCAAATACTTTCCTGTTTTGTCACAATCAATTGTTATATTTTCAGTTGCATGTGTTTTAGGCAAATGTTAAGTTTATATGATAGGGTGCAGGAAATTACTCTTTATTTCTTGTTTCATCTGTTGTGATTTTATTGTACTATATAGATGGAAAGTCGGCCGACATAAGCATAAAAGATCAACTAGAGCCTCCTTATAAAAAAGGTAGAAATACAAAAAGGCTGGAATCAGTGCATTGTGATCACATTTATTTGTACTAGTCAGTAGAAGTTGAATACAGCATTAACTTATAGAACATTAAAGGGGTATTCACACTCCTGTTTTCTGTGTATGTTTTTATTAACATATGTACAATGTAATGTTTAGTCAATCAGCCTGTCACATTTTTCAAGTGTGTGAGAGAGATACCATCTATTAATAAAGATATACTCATTGCTGTGAGATAAGGTTTAATAGTCTAGATGGGTTTATGTATACCTGTTAATGAAAAACTTGTAATTTACGTCAAATCGGTTGCTTTTGATATACATCCTATCTAATTCTGAGTCAATAGTGGATAAACTGCTATGGTATTATTCTAGTGTTTGGAAGGTGATGTTGAAGTATATAAGCTGAAATAGTGGGAACCAAATTTTAATATGACTTTTTCTGTCTCGATACTTATAAACCTAAATCTTGTAAGGAAAATATATTGACAATGATGTTATAACTTTGAAGACTGTTAAGACTTATCCAGAGAAAGAGTTTGCATGTATTGATGTATTTGTTGCTTCATTGTGCTTTGCATTCACTTTGTACAAGCTTGATATGTCACATGTAATGTTTGCTAAGTTTTGATTGATGGGAAACATGTTTTGATGAGAGAAGTTATTTCTTAATATCTTCCACAATGTTTTTCTACTAACATCAACCATGTTATAAATACTTTCACCTGATGAGACAACTTCAGGTTTACAGAGAGTTCTCTGCCTTGCTTTATCTTTCTCTTATAGAGAATATATGTACAAGGAATCAATGTAAGGCTGTAGTAGATACATGATCCAGTAGATACATGATCCACTTACTCAGGTATCGCAATGGACCCTTACATTATAGCCACTGTTTTGTCTGTTTCTATATGTATTAGTATTTCATAAATCTTGAGCAAATAATAATCTAAATGGATCGAAGGAAATACTCCTTACAATTATTTTGTACACTTGAAAGTTGGCCATTCACTTGTTTTCTTGCACTATTAGTATTTCCAGTTATGTAATTATGATGTATTGAAAGAACTTTTATTCAAATTTGACCTTTAATTCAATAATTTATGAAAAGAGGAAATGAAATTACTGCTGTACAAGTTTTTTCTAAACTTCATTTACACAAAACCATCACCTTATTTTTTCATGTTACTATTTTGTCTGCTTGTTATGAAATTTGCTTTATGTTTCTCATTCATTATGTTATTTCATTGTGCGCATAGTCTAACTTCCTTCTAAATCAACAAATAACAAACAAATTTATTGTTACAAATAAAAAGAAACATTGTTGATGCAAATATAGATTGTCATTTAGATTTAAGATATTTATATCTAAGATTATGATATGTTGTTTGAAATCTTGTGGTCATTTATAAGCAATTCCTTGAATTTCCCACAACAGTTTTTAATGGTTGCTGTTAGATACATACCTCGATGTATGTTATGGCATGTACTATGACAGTTGATTCAGAAGAATAGTTCATTTCATGTCATTTCTCCATGTTCTCAGAAGAATAGTTCATTTCATGTCATTTGTCTGTGTTCTAAGAAGAATAGTTCATTTCATGTCATTTCTCCATGTTCTCAGAAGAATACATGTAGTTCATTTCATGTCATTTCTCCATGTTCTCGGAAGTGAAAAGGAAATATTTGTAGGCTCTATTTACCTCAAAACTCATGCAGGTATAAAGATATCAGAAAAGAAACTTGTGTGGGACTTAACTTAAGTAGTCATTAAGTTGAATTGATGACCATTCTTGTCTAACCTCTCATAAGAAAGTTACTCGTGTTAAATTTCATAGAGCTGCCTGTTCACAAATTAGAGGACATTGAAAGGTGAAAATTGAATCTTCAAAACTGTCCTACTTCTGTACTGGTATATGATACACAATGGAAAAAGTCATTGAAAGCACAATTAGATCATTTTTAAATCTTTAAAGTAAGTATAAAGTCAATTAACATGTATTTTAATCCAAAAGTGTGACACATAAAATTTGAGATTTACCACATATAAACTGTACATACTTAAACAAGTTGACACTTCCTGAATTAATTATGCTTTCAATAGCTACTTTTTAATTGTATATCAACAACAGTACAAAAACTGTATTGTTTCAAGGACATTTTTGTATTCATTTTCAATTTTTCTCTTCTGTGAACAAATACCCTTAAATGCAATTATTTTATATAAGAAAGTACAACTTTGAAGGACGATGTTACCAATCCTTCATTTTCTATTGACTTATTGAGAACAAGGGAAGTGAGTTATCACTCTTAATTCATCTAATATCATGTTTATCATTATATTTATTGCTGCATTTGGATAATGGCTGTGTGTGTGTGGTGGTGTGTAACCAGTGGACCTGAAGAAGCTGCGTATATGTAAGGATGACAGTGGGGTAGGCCAGCCTCAGGAACCCCTCAGTTCTCCAGAGTGGGACGAGTTCCCTTTCCAACAAGGAGGAATGATACATGGATTCTGCTGTGCTACATTTCCCTTAGCAAAAGGCTTGACGAAAACATTGAAAAGACTTTAAACTTTGACTGTATTGTATTGCCTTATATGTCTCTGTGAACAAAAACTTGATATTGTTTCATTGTGTCATTGTGTTATTAAAGGTAGATTAAAAACTGGCTTGATAGTCATTTTTGGTATTTGACAGGTATCATTATGGCCTTACATAATGCAGCTAAACAATGACTACTGTACAATTCAAGGTTATAATTTACACCCTTACTGGACTATTTAAAGAATAAGGAGAGCTATATGACTAAACAGAATAAACTGCCCAAGCCTGATGAATGTGCTTGAGTTTAAGCAGATTATGCTCCATTCTCTACATAATTAGATATAAAGGAAAAATTAAACTTACAGGTTTAATTTTTACATGCAATTTGATATCTTGTTCATTTCTTAAGGGAATGCAATAAACTTCACACAATCATGCACTTAAAAGAACTATCACACAGGTTGGAATTTTAATTTTTTAATGTAAATTGTCTTCTACCAATAAAATGACCGTACACATAGATTTCTAAAGTAACGTAAGACTAGATTGTTGAGAGCTGTCCAACCCTGTTCATAACCCTACATAAAAGATATAGAATATTTATATTGCAGATAATGCAAACTGTTTAAAAAGGTCTTTCATAAACAACCAACTAAACTTAGTATAAGAGGGGGTATTTTATGTTTAACTGCTCTTGTCATGTGACGCTAGTAAGGTGCGCGAGAAAGAATTCCCACATTTATTTATAGACTGGCTATCCCATAGAAACACTGAAGGGCTCAAAGGCTCACGTCACATTATTTTACAAAGATGGGGATTTCAGCAACATAAAAGTAAAGAAATTGAATCTTTGTTTTAGTGGTAATGATTGTTTCTATCAATTTTTTGACATTTATTACTCCCAGAGCACAAATCTCTGAGTAAGTCCTTTCAAAGTCATGATGTAAAGTCACTGAACAACTTCCATTTAACATAGATATTAAGAAATTTATGCCTCATTTTGTAGAAATCCTGGTTAAGTTTTTGCACGTAAGTTTTTATCTCATTTACTACAGAAGAAAATGAATTGAAACTTTACACAATGTCAATGTGAAAGATCACTTACAAAGTCCAATAACTTTTCTTTTTTTTTATTGTAAGCAAATTATTCACCTCTGTGTTCTAGGTAGATCTTTGTATGATTTTGTGTTAAACATTTATTTCTCAAAAACAAATTTAAATGCTTTGTCAAATTAAAAGTTTCACTTGTTATTTGCCTTGTGAGATTAAGTGGATTACATTGTGTTAAGTACTGTATTATTTCATGAAAACTAACCAATATTGTTATATGTTAGGATGCCATCAAAATGTGAAGCAAACTAAATGCATGTTGTTTGAAAGCTATTCATGGATTATGTGAACATAGATATGGTTTTCATGTTTGGAATGTTTGTATAATTTAGGCTACTTTTGAATTAGGAATTACAGTAATTAAAAAAATTAAATTTTTTGTAGACGGCTTGATAAAACACTTGGAAAAGGAACAGCTTACTTTTAGTTGCGTTTAAACGTTTAATTTTCAATAGTAAGATGAAAGAAACATGTCTTCTGTTTTTTTTTGGTTTTTTTCATTTAAATGACGGTTTTGAAAGCTTCTTGTCAAAAGCATTATTTGCGTACTTGAAGCAATGTTTTATGTCTTCTGTTTTTTTTTGTTTTTTTTTTTTCATTTAAATGACGGTTTTGAAAGCTTCTTGTCAAAAGCATTATTTGCGTACTTGAAGCAATGTTTTATGTCTTTCTTTGGTAAACAAAGGTACCTTCCTTCTATCTGAAAAGGATTTATTTTAATCTATTGGTTCATTTCTTATCACACTCAAATATCCACGCCTAGATTTTAAAGGTGATACCAAATAGGCTGATTCAAATGTACCATTTAATACAGTAGGTAATACCAAAGATGTTCTTGTTAATATTATGAAAGATTCTGGGTGAAATAATGATTGTCTGATAATGGTCTTGAAGATGTTTATTTATCACAACACCTACTGTTATAAAGAAACATAATTAGCTGAAGTTATGGACCTTGCTGCAGTAATAGAGACATCACATGATGTTGTTTTAAAGCTCATTTTACTGCAGTAGTAGGGCCATTGCATGCTGTTCTTATGGAAACACAACTTGCTGCAGTAGCGGAGCCATTACATGCTGTTTACAAAATATTTTGTAGTATGGCCACAATGTATGGTGTAGTATTTAAGACATTGCATCCTGTAGTAATTGAGACATTACTTGTTGTTATAATTGAACTAAAACCTAATGTAGAACCATAAGTGATGCTTCATTATTTGCTGATAATATTGTGACATTACCTGATCTAATATTCAAGACAAAACCTTCTGCAGTTATGTCCCATTACATACTCCAGTTATAGAGGTATGGTTTGTGAAGTTATGGAGTATAACATGTGATCTTGAAAACATTACCTTTTATGATAGAGAGACATAAATATCCTTGAATGAATATGTACTGTTCAAGATGACATACTAAGAGCCATTACTTGCTGTATGATTGAATGTCTGATATAGCGCTTTATGGTACTGTAATTCAGACATGCCTTCATGGTTCTATATTACTGCATTATTACTTGTGCTAGTATTGGATCCATTTCTTGCTTTTATCATACGTTTCATTTTCATATTTTTCAAACAGTCATTTAGTAATATTACTATGTGCTATTATAGATCGACTTCCAAGTATGAATTATGAGTATGCAGTGTTAATTTTAGAAATGAATGTTATCATGTCCTTTTGGACAGACATCTTCTGAAACTATGTGTCCAGGGGTAAAACTATGCATCCGAGTACCAATGATCCAAGCTATAAGATCATGTCAAATAGTATTACACTTGTTATTAATGATAATCTTAGCTTAAATGTCTCAAAACAATGCAGATTTGATAGAAAAAAAGCATGAGACAGCATGCTTTATGATGTTTACTACATTGTAAACATTACTTGTGCTGATGAAAATGCTTCCGGCTGGACACATATCTTTTGAAATGATGTGTCCCCAGCAATTTTTATGTGTATATGACGCGGGACGCAGAGGTAAAATTATCACTGAGTATGGTGTTATGTATACATAAAACACAAATGTTTCATGGTGGCTTCTGTTCCTTTACAGGTCTCCACATCAAGTGTTATACAAACAATGTTGATTACTCTTATTCTAGAGCGGTGTCTACAACAATGAAAGGAAATGTGCATCTTATCCACCAGACAAAAGCTGATTTATTGGTGAAGGGAGTGTAAAATTGATAGAAAAGTTAAATCTTTAGTCAATTAAGGGTTGATATTCAAAGTTGTCAACATTGTTTGCCCTTATTACATTTTCCCCATGGGTTTATTTGTGTGACATGTATCTATCTCTTTTGTTCAGCACTCTTATCAAGTCCAAATCTACTGATTCCACAAGATGAGAAAATCATCGTCGATGATGGGACTGGCACAGATACATTACAAGAAAAGTAAGTTCTTAATTTCAATAGTAAAAATTATGAACAAGGCATCTCTTCCTCTATAGAAAGCAGATTTAAGAATTTATCTAAAAGTTGTCACTGTTTCCTTTAAGAAAATAGTTTTACGACTTTATCAAATAGGCATTATTTCCCCTTTAGAAAGCAAGTCTTGGACTTGTCAAATTGGCATCATTTCTAATATAGAAAGCAGGTTCATGAATTTATAAAATTATCAACATCTTCCGTATAGAAAGCAGATATTGGAGTTATATCAAATATGCATAATTTACCTAAAAAAAGAAAAATTTGGGAGTTTATCAATTACGCATTATGCCCCTATAGAAAACCATTTTGGCATTTTATCAAATCTCCATTATTTCCTATGTAGAATATCAGATTCGGGTTTTATCAAAACTAAGTTGATATCCCAACTCTCATGAGTTTAATAGAACTATTGTTATGTATTGTGTTATTACCTGTAGCAGAAATGTGCCTGCTAGAAGAACGGAGGAAGTAAGAATTCCAGTTCCCGCCAATATAGGCGTGGACTCAAAACCTTGGGTGGGGTGAGTGAGAATGCTGACTGTACCCCCCACATGTTGTATGGAATGTTGTGAGCTATGACAAGCAAAACATGATTTCTTCTCTTCCTCAACTGAAATAATTCTTTTTTAATCATCATCTTCTAGGTTGAAGACAGCTTGATTATCTGATTTAAGATGATCTTCTGTAGGATGCAATAAAAAGTCAACAAGTCAAGTCTTTGAATCACTTTACATTTTTTTGCTTTACATAGCAATTGTTGTTGATTAGAACTCCCTGCTTTTTGTTGTTGTTTTTAATGAGTCCTTAGTATTATTTATTAGCATGTAATATTTATTTAATGAAACTTACTCCTTTTTTTTCCATTTTACTTCTGTTTCAAATGTATACATTAATATTTTCTTAGGTGCAAGTGAATTTATTAGAATAATGTGTCATTTCATATGACATCATTAGATTCTTTGCATTCATACATCTGTGAATCCATCTGTAAACAAATGTTGGGAATAATTTAGAGACTACCTTTTTGCTCAAGCGTTGGATGCATCTGGTTGAGGCATATATTATAAGTTAGATTGTTTTCAACTTTTTTCTAACTGAATACTTTATCTGAAAATCGCTTACTACATTTTAACCAATTTAATGGGTTGTCCTCTTAAAAAAAAGTACAATTAGTTCTGTTCCCATGATTTATTAGATCACAGAGTCCAATCTCCATTCTGAGTTTTGAGATGTATGATTAAAAATTCTTCTTGTTTGGCACTATAAGTACTAAAGCATTCATTAATGTACCATTAGTTGTATTCTATGAAGCATGATATTAAGTTCTCCCAAGAAAAACTGTTCAAATATTTGTCAAATTTGGCACCACCCTCGGAGTCACAACGTTAAAATAGACTTATTGATGGGAAACCTAGAAATCTTACAACGTTAATATAGACTTATTGATGGGAAACCTAGAAATCTTACAACGTTAATATAGACTTATTGATGGGAAACCTAGAAATCTTACAACATTAATATAGACTAATTGATGGGAAACCTAGAAATCTTACAACGTTAATATAGACTTATTGATGGGAAACCTAGAAATCTTGCAACGTTAATATAGACTAATTGATGGGAAACCTAGAAATCTTACAACGTTAATATAGACTAATTGATGGGAAACCTAGAAATCTTACAACGTTAATATAGACTTATTGATGGGAAACCTAGAAATCTTGCAACGTTAATATAGACTAATTGATGGGAAACCTAGAAATCTTACAACGTTAATATAGACTAATTGATGGGAAACCTAGAAATCTATCAACATTAATATAGACTTATTGATGGGAAACCTAGAAATCTTACAACATTAATATAGACTAATTGATGGGAAACCTAGAAATCTTACAACGTTAATATAGACTAATTGATGGGAAACCTAGAAATCTATCAACATTAATATAGACTTATTGATGGGAAACCTAGAAATCTTACAACATTAATATAGACTTATTGATGGGAAACCTAGAAATCTTACAGCATTAATATAGACTAATTGATGGGAAACCTAGAAATCTTACAATGTTAATATAGACTTATTAGTAGGAAACCTAGAAATCTTACAACGTTAGTATAGACTAATTGACGGGAAACCTAGAAATCTTGTTTTCCATACTGAACAGACTATTTAGTTTTCATATTTGATTGAATAGCATCATCTAGAATCCCCTAAATTTTTATTATGCTTCTAAGTCAAGAATAATTCCCGTCTCAGGGGTCATCAGAGGATGTTGTATATGAGCGATATAAACCCATCATGCACCTTGATTTTATCTTTCAACCTTAAAAATAGTTTTGAGAAAACAGGTGAAATGTGACTATCATCAGAAATGTCAGCTTTCACAATTGATCATTGAGGGGAGAAAATGTATAAGGTACTGATTAGCTGCTGATAATTCCTTATTAAGCTGAAATGCTTATACACATGTAGTTGTTATGTTGTAATTTGATTTCATTTATAAACTGGTGCAAATTCATTTATCTTGGGACTCTCCATTGTTTTAGGTAGGAGCATGCTTGAAACAGACGTTAAATAGGTTATGTGATTATTGTTCATGAGCATTGTCCTCTTTCAAATCATTTTTAATTCACCCTTTGTCACTGATCGTATCTTTTGTTATTTAACAGTTGAGTATTTTGTAATCTATCAAAAGGATAAGTCTGCATGACTAATTTTCAAAGATGGGAAGAGTATATTTCTCTATATTCAGTTCACACTGGCCATCCATGGTAGAGAAATTAAATTTCTCGTCATTTCGAGGGAAGTGAGGAGAAACTTTTTACCACCGATATCATTGTCAGATTAACCACCTATTTACCATTGACCAATACTCTTTTGACAAAGATGAGTACTGTCAGGTGAAAACCATGGATAGGTTATTTTAAACAGTTCAAAAATCTATGGATGACAATTAATTACCAGTCATCAATTAGCTGTCTGTCCACTGCCAATATTACCAATTGGTTACTGAATAGTCACTTGTAAGCCACACTTAAGATGGAACAGCTGCTAACAACTGATGTATAACTGATGACAATCTTGAAAACGATCTTGTCGACTGTAGTTACTAGTACTTCAATTGGTGACAATTCCAAAGTAAAGCAGTCTTTCATTGGTCAGATTAGTCCATTTGACATGATGTGTTTGTCATCATGAAGTACTGCATGCAATTGGAATGAAGACCTTGTCGGATAATAAATCTATAAGACAATGTCTTTTTTAACTTTTAATTCATGTTATTTCAAGATACAATTCTATCAGAACTACATTCTTTCTCCAAACTTACTCGATTCAACTCCCTGTAATAGAATATGTTCCAAGTTGTAACGGAACACTATTTTTACTTTTTGTGGGGCATCAACAGAAAATGCCTACACTAAACAACATTCATTTAGGAAAAGGGCAGGCATAACCTGTTGGTGATATAATCTCCAGAACAATCAGAATTAAATACTCAGACATAACCTGTTTGAGCAAGGTATTCATGATTGAAAGTAACTAGTTAATATGAAAACAGCTATGATAAGGAAGAACCCATTGATTCACTTTAAATATGTCCCCCTGTCAAGGTTATTTTTTAAAGGTGGACCAATAATCTTATTTTCACATGACCAAAGAGATTATACCATAGTATGGCATGAATGTTTGAATGTCTGTTGGTTTATGTCTGATCATTATGTCTCTCAGCTTAGTTTTTTTTGTTTTTTATGGGTTTTACATCACATCAACATTATTTCAGTTATGTAGCGATGCCCGACTCTTAATGATGGAGGAAGACCCCATACTCAACTGCCCATAAGGGCTGGTCAAGGCGGGTAGAACCATCGGCATTCCGTAAGTCAGTCGGGAGACTGCCTCTCATGAAAATCCATATCCCTCTCAGGATTTGAACCCACGCGGAGAGGGGCCATGTGATTTCAAGTTCTGTACTCTAACCATTAGGCCACGGAGGCCCCTCAGCTTAGTTATGTGCATGCATAATCTAAAAACAGTAATCCTGGTGATTGCATTTGGATTTTCATGAGAGGCAGTCTCCTGACTGACTTTCAAAGTACCGATAGTTCTCCCCGGCTTGACCAGCCCTTATGGACAGTTGAGTTTCATGTCTTCCTCTATTCTACCCGGCTTGACCAGCCCTTATGGACAGTTGAGTTTCATGTCTTCCTCCATTCTCATGAGTCTGGCATCACAACATTACTAAAATAATGTTTAAGCTATGTCAAAGCCGGTTAAAATTACAGTAATCAGAAATTCAAGGACATTTAAATTTGTCTAATACAGATACATTAAGATATATTAAGCATTTGCATCATTTTTGTAGACTTTTCTGTTTCATGAAGGTTTTCTCTAGTGTTTCATTTTATGAAAGTTCAAGGCCTTTACAAGTGTATAGAGAGATCATAGGCAGGTGTTGGATGATACTTTTACCATTTGTATTGTGAGATAACTGGGATTATTTCATTTACTTTTTACAGGACTTTGGTGGACACAGTGTACTCATTAAGGGACCAAGTGAAATGTCTGGAAATGGTAAGACAAATTTCATGTATCTCAACTTACAGCTGTTGTGTATTTCAACTTAGAATGATAACTTTTGCTCTCACTTTGATTAATTGCAATGAAGGAACATGTCATCTATAAGTTTTGATCTGGAAAAACTTAAAAACAATGTGTGTTGTTTTGTTATCTTATTTTCAAGATAACATTGAGAGAACTGTGAACAGGATGGAATTACTTGATATTTGTCCAAGGATTATTTGTAATGAATGATTAATTATTTAATGATAAGAAAAGTTGAAATGAATTTGCATATTTTGGATTGTCAATATTACCCTGTCATCTATACAAATAATCGAGTTTGCTTGCCATTGAAGGCAAATTTTAGTTTGTAAGAATTTATCACATAGATTGGTGACCCTTATATAGAGATACACAATGTTTTTTATTTCACAGGATCAGAAAAAACTCAGACTGGATTTAGAAGAAGAGACCAAAGCTCGTAAAAGTATAGAACATTTATTGAAGAAACTTATAAAGGGACCAGCCAGCTTGCATAATACATCTAGTGTTAGTTCTGCAAAAGAAATTGAGGAAAATCATACCTGATCCTTACTTCTTAAAGGGCTATACAAGTAGTTAAACACAACAAACTAGCCAGTGATGTGTTTCATATACACATCTGCACAGATACATTTGGATTTATACTGGCCAATATTATAGAGATATATGTGGCGTAAAAGTTGGATTGGAGACATTTTGGTCAGCTTCTGGCAGTTTACAAAATCCTGCCCTTGATTTCTGCTGTCAGATAATTATCCTTTTGTAAGAACTACCCCTGCTGTTAGATATATATATCTTTTTACCCAAATAGAATCACCAGATACATACAAAACCATAAGTTTATTTTCTTATTTTCAAATTAAGAGTTTTGATTTGTCTAAGATTTGTTCATGGAGAGGTTTTCCTATTTCAATAGTACCTAGTGACTGGAGGCTACTGGAAAGAACATATTTACATTGTCTCTGTTTGAACAAACGTCCTATCAGTATAGATAGTTTGCAATCTTACTATAACAAAAGTATCAAATCCTCATGTACCTGTCTGTTAGAGTTATGTCTGCTATAATCCATCAAATCCTCATGTACCTGTCTGTTAGAGTTATGTCTGCTATAATCCATCAAATCCTCATGTACCTGTCTGTTAGAGTTATGTCTGCTATAATCCATCAAATCCTCATGTACCTGTCTGTTAGAGTTATGTCTGCTATAATCCATCAAATCATCATGTACCTGTCTGTTAGAGTTATGTCTGCAATAATCCATCAAATCCTCATGTAACTGTCTGTTAGAGTTATGTCTGCTATAATCCATCAAATCCTCATGTATCTGTCTGTTAGAGTTATGTCTGCTATAATCCATCAAATCCTCATGTATCTGTCTGTTAGAGTTATGTCTGCTATAATCCATCAAATCCCTGACAGTGTTATGTCCTCTGTTTGTATTTGTTAATGTTGTTTTAAAAAAATCCCCTAAATAAGTCATTATGTCCTCTTGATAATAGCTATGATATCTCACTGGTGTTGGCCTTGTATAATTTTGTTTCTTTTGATTTTTTAAATGTGCTAATACATATAAAGATATGTTAGACAATAACTATAAGATGATACAGAGATTTGGTCAATTATGTCTTTTAATTTTTAATTGACCAATCAAGTAACCCAATTACGTTGTTTGATAAAAAGCAAACTTCTTGTTTAACCCTTGGAATGCTGGGTAATTTTCTAGGAATAGATTTTTGTGTCGTCTGCTTTCCAAAACCATAAATATCTCCTTAATTTTATTGAGGAATGATACTCAGAGTAGCAAACAGGTAAGATCACAGGCCAGCCGTCAATTTACTTGGTGGCTGGCCTGGGTCTAACCTGTTTGCATAAGCATAAAGTGGGTTCCAGCACTATATGGGTTAAGCAACTTATTATGTCACAATTATTTAATATCACCAAAGAACATTTTGAGTTCTGTCACATTTGTTCAAATTATTCACTTGATGGCAGTTATGGATTTGGGAATATCGCAAATTGGCAAAGTATTGGAATTAAAACTAGTCAATACATTATTTATTTGAATACTTTGTCTGTATAAAGGAGAAAGTTCCTTTATTATAACTTTGTAAATAACTTATTGTTTAAAAAATTACTTGCCTCATGCTAGCAGATGTATTAACGTCCTGAAATGTTATTTTCTTTTTAGTTTTATAACAGTTACTGTTCAATTGTAAATGTAGATCATTAATTAAATACAAACTCTATGTCTGATTTACAAAGCATGGTTATGCGGTTATTGGGTGGCTGAGAAGAATAATGAAAGGGGGAAAGAACATTGAAATAATTGTTTTTACAGAACTTGAAATCACATTGTCCCTCTCTATGTAGATTCAAATCTTGAGTGGTAATCTCCTGGTTGATATTACGGAACATTGATGGTTCTACCCACTGTATTTAGATAGAATAATGGCCTCTTTTTACATCAAACCTATAATATTTGATATTAGGTAAAGGCACCCAATGTAGGTCTTCATATTTAAAGTATCATAATAAAAATAAGCTATATTTGATGAAGGTAAACTCCTATTTAGCAAAAATGAAGCCATGTGTTATAGACCTTGACATTTATTTCAAAAAGAGGACGGGGTGCCTCTGTTACTTAGTTGTTACAGTACAGAGCCTCTCTCCATGTGGGTTCAAATCTCTGTCATTCTCCATGTGGGTTCAAATCTCTGTCATGATAGATTTGTTACAGTACAGAGCCTCTCCCCATGACGGTTCAAATCTCTGTCATTCTCCATGTGGGTTCAAATCTCTGTCATGATAGATTTGTTACAGTACAGAGCCTCTCTCCATGTGGGTTCAAAGCTCTGCCATGATAGATTTGTTACAGTACTACTGCCTCTCTCCATGTGGGTTCAAATCTCTGTCATGATAGATTTGAACATTCATGAGATAGTTCTACTTGGCATGGGCAAGTATTCATTCTTCCTTCATTCATCATGAGCCTGACATAGCTATAGAAAAAAGATGTGATGTGAAAACCCCAAAAAACAAACACAGTCATACAAATTTTTTCAAAAGTATGTGATTTATCTTCTCAATGACATGTATAAGTAGTGTTCACTCACAATGTGGTGATCTACAAGATTATTTGTATATATCTCAGTTTTCATCCTTGTCTTTTTGACTGAGAGCCTTATAATCATGGATGCTGTTGTTATTATTTTGTTATGTTGCTGCTATGTTGCGAACTATTTTATGCCCCTCCCATTTTAAAGCGGTACATTGTTATTGGATAAGTAAGTATTTAGTTATCAGCATAATGCAATATGATCAAAATGTCCCATGTATGCAATATAAGAGAGTGTGTGAGTGTGTGGTCGTTTCAAATCCCGTGTCAACGTAAGTAAAGACTGGCCTGTCTTCCATGAATACCTGTCTGCTGTGCATGTATAGGGACAGGATGTACACAGTGTGCTTAAGTAATTATTGGATTGTGTGATTTGTGCAATTATTACATATTTTAGAAAATATTTGAATATCTTAGTGCTCATAGTGTGCAATCTCATTCTGTACTATTACGTAGTATATATTTACTTCTAATCCTTCTTGTAGACGATAAAACACCTCAAGTTACTCTCTGTTTTAGACATTACACAGGAAATATTGTAATTATAATGTGATACCTTGAATGAGGTGTATGGGCTGTAGATGAAAGGTTCTCTTGTTTTCTACCATAGTGCTTCTATATATAGTCTAGCCTGCAGCCTTGACAGAGAATCACGGATTGTTTGAGTAATATCCTGCATGTATGACTGATTTCCTTATAACTGATCCAATGAAGGGTTATAGCCAGTCAAGCTATTTTGTTTTTGTTTCTGTACATATTTTAGTCTTTGTTTTGTAAATGTTATTATGATTAAGATCAGCAAATAAATTATTAAAAATGAATGAAATCGTTTAACTTTATCTACTACACCTACACTCGTGGGAATTAAATGTCTGCTCTGAGACAATGCCTTGATCTTGCCTATGTGGTAGAAAAAGAAGCTGTGTATAACAGATACAAAGGGTAAGTGTTTATGAAAGCATGATGTCCATATTTTGATTTTGAATGTTCAGTCTCGCAGGCACACAAAGCTTACTAAATAGTGAATTTTATCATCAAGTTAGATTATTGAATCTAGTTTCTGATGATTGGCAGAATATGCCGTCACCAGCATTCAACAATTCAGCCAGTGTTTGACCAGGCTCAAATGTTCTCTCCACATCGCATCAAATTACCAATTGAGCACCACTTCTGTGTATAACCTGTGCTGATATTAATGTTTCCTGCCCCTGTTCTGTTGTCGAGTGTTCTGAGACAGTAAAACTCTGTGCTGATATTAACGTTTCCTGCCCCTGTTCTGTTGTAGAGTGATGGTTCTGAGACCGTAAAACTGATTAATATGCTTGAGACACATTCCTTGAAAAAGCTCTACAATGTGACAAATGATGGGGTACAAACTGGTCACAATTGCTACTTATGTAGTGAAACATACCGGTAACATTGACCCATGAGGAGGAGTTTGAATGTGTAAAAACTAAGTCGACCCTTTTATATGGTGCCGCTCTGCACGTTTGCCACTTGAAATGTTGGAACCTATAAGGGCTTCTATTGGTGAAGAAAGGACTAAGAAATCTGTAGGCCTTAACATACATCCGGAAAGAATCTGCACAATAAGTGCTGAAGCTGTTCGGGTTTACATTGGGATTCTCAGCTCAATCGAACGGGAAGACCTCAAGTTTAGATGCTAAAGCCAGGAACAACAATGGACATTCTGTAAGTCAACCTTTGGTGAAATGGGGGTGCTGTAACTGAAGAACATATCCACTGTTCCTCTGATTTATTCATCATTTACATCACCAATGGTATACATGTGTCATTAAGAGAGTGTGTGGGGGGGGATCTATATCGTTTTCTTTCTCTGAATGCTTTCTAAGAACCATGTGTCAAAATGGTTTTCTGAGTGTTTCTGCGCCGTAGATGAGCTTTAACAATATATGATACCATATTATGTTATTTTTCCTTTATTAGAAGTTATTGGGACCTGGACAGAAGAAATAGATAAAAAGAGCAGCATTGGTGCAATATGTTTATAGAGTTACATAGGGCTTTCAACACAGTACCACATAAAAGACTAATAAATATGGAAATATACGGGACCACAGGCAAACTGCATGACATGTATGAAAACTTCTCAGTAACCATTGACAGGGACCTGTATTGATGGCCTCCTAAATATGATAAAAAGTACAGTGTGTGTATGTACACACAAAAAGACATGGATAAACTCACAGGGTGGTTAGAGAAAAGCCAATTAAAGATTTGATAATTAAAAAAAGAAAACGTTATTTATCAAGTGCTGAAAGTCTACACTGAAAAGATGATGATTATCCAAACATCGACACTAGTAAAAATATCTAGCCCTTTCAAATGCATTTGAACAAACTGTTAACAACTGTCTTCTTCTATATACTGAGATTGTTATTAGCTTAATTGTGCATGGCGGGGACATTCTAAATAACATGCCCAAAAATGTACAAAATTATGTCAATTGATCTGCTAATCAAATCCAACCAGTTTAACATGATTTCTTTGGAAAACCTTTTACATAGTTGAAATAACAAATAGTTTAAGCCAGTAAATTCATGATGCAAGTGTTCTACCTAAATACTGTTTTATGTGTGCTGTTTAAAGTTACTTGTTCACAAAGAATCAAAATCAAATGCTGTTGATACCGTACAGCTTTTGTATTGTTTTATAATATACATGTACAATGAAAAGAAGCTACTGAGAGAGTGATTCAGGAAGCATCAATATATCTTAGTATGTACAGTCTATGGGGGTAGATTGTAAAACAGTTCTAAAACTTAAATACACACAAATATACCTTCAAGATGATTCTCCACCAATTTCATACAACAGTACAGTTATATTACATTTCTAAAGAAATTAAGTTTTAATTCCAAGTTCCTCAAATCTAAGAACATGCATCTTTAAATGGATATTTAAGGGGTCAAATCAACTAAGTAACACTTTCTGTTTCCAATAGATTTATCACAGTTGAAATTATTAACATATCTACATGAAAATACAATAAAAGTAACTAGTTTGTATTGATCAAAATGAAATAAATGTTGTTAGTGTTACTTTGAAAACATCAGATAAACAACAGAGTCTTGTAAAAGAATTATGAAAAGTTATGTGTATAATTCACAGAATCAAGCTACTGATGATATTGGTGCTGGAGCCGGCGGTCTCAGGTTACAAGGGTCACAGATTTGAGTCCTTTGAAAAGCAATGTCAACCTAAAGGCTTTTCATCTATAATTTTCATTTAATAGTTTTGTATTCAATTTCATCAATTTATCAATGTCGAGAGTACTTATTTCACAATAAATGATGTGATTTCCACAATAAAGGCATAACAAACAGAATTCATAATAGTTTACAATGTTCAATGATCTTTGTCATTCCAAACAAAGGAGTCTATAGTTATCCCAGGGTCAGAACTTATATAATAACATCAGGATAAATATAGACCCCTGTGATTCCAAAGAGATACTTAAAAGATCGAATGTCAGAGCAAAAAAGTTAATTCTCATAAACAAACAGCTTCAAAATGCATCAATTACATAAATTGATTTCTTGGGACATCCTTTTAGTGGCCATTTTGAATCTCATGTGAATATGTTCACAACTATGCTTGAAGTCTATAGTAATGTTAAAAAGATAATAAGCAAAACACAGATAACACTTTTCAATAGACATTCATTAATTCATATGTAAGAAATTTTTACAAGCTTGAGTTTTCAAAGTGTTCAGTCATTTATAAAGTACTCCTCATCATGAATCAGATGTTCATCGATCCAATACTCGAAAGAAATACTCCACCTGAAATAGAAGAAATATCAACACTATTAGTAAACTTCACATAAACTACCAAACTGACTGTCACATAATTTCTCGGTAGCATTTAAGTGTGTGCCCAATGCAATATTTATTAAATTCCTCAAGGTTATTTACATAATTTTCCTTGAGTATGGAAATTCATAATCTCAGTTCTAAAATAATCAACAGTGAATTTAATGATGTTGTACACACATGAAATGCAATATGCCACATCCATCAGGTTTATACTCGCCACACTCCATTGAAATATACAAGAAATAAATGGCTCTAAGAAAGGTTTGGTAAATGTAATTAAAAAGATATCCCATCATATATCTATTTATATTGTGTAAACATGCACTTTGTTACATGTAAACCAAAGCACACTTATGCATTAGTTCATGCTCTTCACAGACAGACAATGTTATACCCTCTATATCTATGTAAATATATATTTGTTATGACTATAAATGACAAGTTTCTTGAAAATGTGGTAGGGCATGAATAAAAATTAAATTATACAGTTTAGCTACCTTTTTTCACAGTAGTTCTAAAGTACCAAATGCATGATCTTGCTATTATAAAACAAATTTTAAAAATGTAACCAACATAGTCAAGATATAGTCAATGCCAAAACAAAATACTATTTTTTAGATCAATTCCAATAATTACTGTATTTTACGAGGACAACAAATGATGATCTTACCTCTAATAATCCGTCTTCAGGGAGATCTGTACAGTGAACAGCATTCTTTACTTTGTCTGCACCATAGAGCGCTCTCAGAGTACGCGGTCGTAAATGACGGGCTATTTCCTAAAATCAAATTAAAAAATTACTGTTTATGTAAACTAAAAATACAGTATAAGTTTAACTAATTCTATCAAAACATGACTAGTAACCTTACATGGAGTAGCTTGGCTTTCAACTTTGAGCACAACAAAACTGGGAAATGTGTACTTCTTCAAATTCTATATCATTTTCATCGTCCATTTTCCAAGAAAATGTTAAAATGATAAAAAATAATACAGCTAAGATTCATTAATGCAACTTGGCTGTCGACATCCTTAAAAATGTGAGTTGATGCATTTCATTGATTTTTTATCACTTTTTAACCTGTTGTAACTTATCAAAAAGTGTTTTGTTTTAAATTTGAAAAGTAATGGTAGTCTTCGAAAACACATCCCTATGCTAAATATTCTCTTTAAAAACTATCAAAAGCAAGGAAACTTATTTGAAATAACAGACACTGTCGTGGTACACAGAGCTAGGAGAAATATTAGCTACATCCAAGACATTGAGTTGAACCTACGGGATCAGCTGGTCCAGTCATCTCGCGGAAGGCTATTGGAGCATTCTGGGCACGAATCTCCAGCGCTATACAAGGTCCTGAGGTGAGCTCCAAAACCATCGAGTTGTACTCTTGTACCACACCTTTATACACCTCAAAAAATTCCTCGGCATTGGCCTTCTCCATGTGGAACATCTGAATGGCAGACACCTCAAATCCAGCCTCCATGATGGCGCTAATCATCTTACCAGCCTGTCCTACAATTAAGCCATAATAGTCACTTGAACACTTAGCCATTGGAGATATCTTTAAGGTATATTTACTCACAAAGTTATTAGATATATAGGTCCAAATCTTTAAAGCTTATACATAAAATAAATGATGTTATCATTTGATCATGAGAAAACAACCTGCTTCTCAAGATGGTCAAAACAAGTTATATCACATAGCATAGAGATATTGTGGGGAAAGTCCTAATGTCGGAATTCTTTGTTGAATGGACGCTATGATAATGGTTGATCTAAATAACTATGTTAGGGACAGCCATACAGCAACATAACTTCCATATTCAAGTAGCCTTTAGATAAAATGCATAGGTTTCTCTTAGTCTGATGTCAGACCCATGGATCATTTGTTCGAAAACAACATGTATATCAAGGGTTCAATGCAAAACCAAAGCAAATCATCCACAAAAGAAAAATCCTTGCACAGATATAATGCCTTTACAAATGTTTTAGATATTGGTTTGTAACAGTTTAAATATCATGGGTTCAGTGCAGCACAAAAGTAGGTCCTTCAATGTTGTCTTACTATAGTCTTACACCATTGATATAAACACTACAAATGGACAGTTTTGTTGTAAGCTCTATATAAACTAACCTGACATAACAGCATGAGGCTTTATCACACAGCATGTACAATCATTGAACTTTGCTGTATTCTGTCTGCCTGCTCCTGAAGATGGGAAGAAGAACTCAAGCTCCCTGGCAGCAGACTGAGGGCTGTCTGAACCATGACAGGCATTCTCTGTTCCATCTTTACCAAACCTCGCCCTCAAACTGGACGGGGCCGTCTTCCTGGCCTCAGCACTGTCCGTACAACCAATCAGGTTTCTCCAGGTTTGTATGCAGCTCTCACCCATCAGTTCAAATGCTACAATAGGTCCACTGGTCATGAAGTTGAGTAGCTTACTAAAAAACAAAAAGAAGTTTATGTAAATACCAATGGAGGCCAACAACAATCATGCATTGCTCTATCACAGCAATAGTTGATGGATCAAACTTTAGACACATTTGAACCAAGTTGTGTATTTTTATTGTCAGTAATATGAGAGATTTCTTGTTTTCACCTTTCTTCCTCGTTTATTTTATGTATTTTGGTGTGCCAACATTACTTAACCACTATAAGAAACAACCACTTTGCAATGCTATTTTTGAATAAAAAGGATGAAAGGTTTGTAGTCAAAGTAGATTTGTGCCTAAGTTTTCCTATGGACATACACATAAATAAGGTTACTAAACACAAGCTTTTAACCTGGGGAGCAGTCCTCAGGCCCTTTTTTCCCCACTTAATCCTTAATGTTGGGTGTGTCATCTCAAATAAGTTTAAATATCAAATTAACTAAGCCAAATAACCAAATAACTAAAATATTTATTTTTGACTGAATCAAAGATAATTTTTTATAAAATATTTCCTTAAAAGTCCTAAAACAAGCTTTGCACAAATGCAATCATACTTTAAGACAGAATATAATTCTATCAATTTTTAAAGAAGGTCATAACATCATGATGTGCTTCATTTTTCAAAATCATTCGCCTTAAGAAAAGAATTCCAAAGATATGAATTCTAAACCTTCTAAATGCATTGGGCTGGAACCATTTAAACTGTACTGCATTTCCTGTATAATATCCTTAAAATTGGCCAATTATTCAAGGAGAGGTTGTGAGATAAACAATTCTGAATACACAACCTACACCGCACAATTACATAAGCTTGCCTGTTTCTCGTTCTTAAATATAGACATATTGACAATGTGCAAAGAAAGTCAAACCTTAACATTCAATTGGTCATTGTCAAGGTGGGCACTGTTCAAAAACAAGATTATTTTTTACAAAACTTGCTTATAATACTCTTATCCATATGATTTTCAATGATATAAATGGTCTTTCACAGAATATTTACAAAAAAAAAGCAAAAGTTTAGATGGTTGCATATAGAGAAGTTGGGTATATTTGAGTACTTTTGCCAAGTTTCAGTTACTTTTTAGTATACTTTAGATACCCTGCTTGATGAAGCCCAATTGAGCACCATTAACAAACTGTTTGCATTTGTGTATTAATATATAATTAATGATTACATACTCAAAGAAAATCTTTCCTTGGTGTTCTTGGTAAAGTTGAAAAGCTTCATTTCTCGATAGTTTACACATCTTAAGTTTGGTGATACGAAAACCTGACTGGAAGATGGTGTCAAGGATGGGTCCGACTTTAGACATAGCATCTGGCTTAATGATACCCAGTGTCCTGAAATTATAAAGTAATAATTTTAATGGATTCACATAAAGCATAGGAAATCTTTAATCAAATCTAAGGGCAACGAATGCATACATTTCATTCAAAGGTATCTTTCTTATCTATTCTAAAACCATTTCTCATCTTATCACACTTGTTTCTAAAGACTTCTGAGACCAATGCATCAAAGTGGAGTAAGGCATTAAAGCATCAGCAGCATTCTATTCTTAAATCATTATTTGGATAAAGAAATAAATTGTTTAAATATGATGCTTTGAATGACTATTTAAGTTAAGATCCTTTTTGTTTAAAGCAATGATAGCTTTGCTTGAAAAATGTTACATGGTAAAACAATAATGATTCAAAATGTTCACAACCATACCTTTATCGAACTTCACATCATTTAAAAGTCAACATTCATTGTCACTTTTTTGCAACAACTTAATACAAAAGATTTATTTATTTGAAATCAATAGTTTTATAAAGTTTTCACAGCTTAAAAAAGAAGCTTTGGATTCAGCTTTCTCGATACATAAGCAGTATTGGCACAGGCAGTAGATAAATGACTAGTGATAGCATGACCCCACTTTTCCAGGGATTCAAAACACTCTGGGGCTGTAGGTCTACCCTTGTACAACTGATCTACAATGCATTCATAGAGGACGGATTTTACCTCTCTTTCTGCGGTGCGAGTCGTTTTTGAGTAAACTCATCCCCATAATCCACAATGTGTAGCTGCCTAGAAAACAGATCCAATGTCGCATCTATGTACAAATCTTCTAACTTGATGCCATCAACCTTTGTCCTTCGTAAGAAACATCTGTTGTTTTTCAAGTCATTCTGAAATACAAATGTAAAACATTTCTATTATTACAAACTAATATTGCAAGTGTCAAATGGAGGGAAAGGAACTAATCTAATACATGAAGATGTGTGCAATTATAGAGCAAGTAAATGGTTCCCATGTGTTTGCTTTAAAACAAAATGTTGTTGATGTTTGGATACAGATAAAACATATATCTTGTTTTTACAAATACAAACACCATTGCAAAGTAAACCCTTACTCAAAGGAAGTATAATATGTAAATGATAATTTCATCGTTTGAATCTTAAACAATTTTCATGTAAACGGGACTCAGCTGTCTTTGACAATCCAAGAATACCATAGTAAAAATGATTTAATTCGATAAATCTTTCTTAAATTCAACAAAATATATACTTTTCACAGTACAGAGTACATGTACAGCATTGTTAGAAATAGATTGGACTGTTGTTTCAACTTCTGATCATTTAGAAATTACCCAACTTAATTGTTTACAACTTTTAACGACATTGTACATTAATTTAGTAAAGAAAAATGTTACATTTACATTTGTAAAACCTTAGGAACATCTATATTATGATGTAGGAAAAAACGTAACATTGTCCTCATTCCTGTAAAGAACAATATTACATTTTTCAAGACATCATAATATAGATTTCATCTTAAAGCCTTGAATGATTACATTATTTTTTGTACTTTTCATTCACACAGAGGTACAAACTAGGTCATAAACACTTTCTTTACAAAATGAGAAAAGGACATTGATATCATTTTGATGTTTGACTTCCTTGCATGTTTGGCTTAAATCTGTGAAAAGGTAACTTCAAACAAATAGAAAACAGAAATTAAATCAGAGAAAAGAACTCACCATCTCCACTGTATTGTCTCTAGCATAGTACATGAGCTGGTAGCGGCGAATGAGAGCAGCAAACTGATCATACCACTCCACTATAAAACAGTACCTGTCTTCAGACTGAAATATAAATTTTAATGCACATATTACTTGTGTGTTTCTGAAGGTAAAAATCAAATAGTATATGCTAGACAAGTGTTTACTAAACCTTTCTGATGCCAGACTGTTTCCATTAGATTTTATGGAGAAACATTCTACTGATTAGCTGAGTACATATAGCAATAGATAATACAGTTAGACAATACACACATAATTTAATGATTCATCCCTATTAGTGAAAACAATTCAGGGGTAATCCTGGAAAATAAAATTCAAAAAAAAATTGTAAAATAACCCAATCATTTCCAAAACTCAATTATAATTTTCAGATGTTCGCTATCTTAAAGCCTCTTTACAGAGATTTTGCCTACGGATACATTGATACATATAGAAAACCAAATACAGATTTCGCCTACAAAGCAAATGCAAAGTGATTGTATGTCACACCTACTGTCAAGGCATCTCTAATCAACCTAGAAGTTTGAAATAAATAAGAAGAGGATAAAATGACATTTCTTTTTGTTTAAAATAGTTAATTTTGTTTCTTGAATTTCATGTCTTTTCATAATCAAATTTTGGAAAATTTAGATATCAGAGTAAAACAGATAATTATTAACCTAAGGTGTAGCATCTAACAAAGGTCTTACTAAAGTAGCACTATTATAGTTTAACAAATACATTTTCAATTAAAGCAAGCCACAAAGTATTCATTTAACATCATAAAGAAATTGATTACAAATGCATAACAAAAATGGTTGTAAACATTACAAACAAAATAAAAATGTTAATTATCATGTAAGAAAGTAAATTGAATTTCATTTATCTTCAGGTTGAGATACAATACATTTCCTTTTGGGTGATTGCTCTAATTGGATTACATTACACTGTTTAATTGTAGACAAAATCATAAGCAGAGTCAATTCGACAGTTACTGATCACTAACAGATAAAAGATTGTTGTTTCTTGTACTACCCCATTTTATGTAGAAGTCAAAGTATGAGTTTAATAACAAACCTTCCTCTGACTATTTATACCAACGATTTGTGTCTTTTAATTACCATTTTTCAGTTTTTGAAGAAAACAAGATTGTGACAGTTTCAAATCAAATGTTACAGTTCCGAATAACATTAACATAAATTATTTTGGGTAGAGGGTTAAAGGGTTGACTTCACAGACTGACAATCATAACAGAATAATTAATAATTTAATACTTAGTTTTCAACAAAGCACATGCTTGGGTGTGATTTCTCTTATATCAATCATTTTACTTAATCCTTGGAAGTTTGGAACAGTGTGTGAGAATGGCCAAGTAATGTTGAGACAACCCCCATATTGTCATTTAGAGGCAACCCCAAACTGTCAAGTTCCCCTGCCTTCATTCATCATACAATTATTTGATCAAAGACCAATTCTAGCATGAATATTTCATGAATATATTCTGATATAATTTTTTTTACAAATCATGTCAAATTATAGTGCACACAATTGTTCAAGAATGAGCGAATCAATCACCAAAAAATTTCAAAGGATCAAAATAGTGTCAGACTGATTTTCAGATTTAAAGCACAAAATGGCCATTCAAAGTCAATTGTTAAACAATTTAGCAAATAATGGCATCAATTTCCCTTAAACAATTTAAAAATGCTTAATAGTTTTTTCCCATTCCAGTGCAAACAAATCGTCAACTAGCGTTATTTGAACCATTATTACAAAGTTAATATGTGGAATACAGACATGTTAAGTGCATGGATTGATTAAAAAATGATTAATTCCCAAATGTGAGTAAAAAACTTTTTAATAATTTTCAATAACAATGGCAAAATGGGTCTTCAAACAGTGCGACAAAATTTTTGTCGCAATTGTTCTCCATTAAACAAATCATTAGAAAGTTTGATGTGACGGGAGATATTGCTCCATACAAAAAATTCTCAATATTTTCCAGTTGTGTCAAATTGGTTCCTTTATTAAGCATTCCAATGATTTCTATCGATTGAACTAACCTAGAGAAAATTACCTGTGAGGAATATACGACTCAAGACACAATAACATCAAAAGTGACATTTAGTCCATGGGTCAAGAAACAGAAGTCAAAATGTCAACTTTGTTTTGTCAACATCTAAATAAATCTGCTAAATGACTGTAAAAGGCCAGAGTTTCATCGATTCATAAAAGAATTGAGAACAAATATAAGATGATCTAGAACTGTTCATGATCCGGAACTGTTGAGTTGACTGAAGACAAAATCTCCAGCACCCGTTTGATCTCATTATACTTCTTTAACAGTGGTGTTTACTTTTGTTTATGTTTACTTCAGAAGCATGAATATGTCATTTGTACCATGAACAATCAAAATAGAAAAACATCAAGCGTTTAAAATCACGTTTTCTTATGAACAAACTCCTCTTACAAGACAGGCGACTCAATCGTCCAAAGTAGAAAGAGTACGGCCTCTCCTCTGGTTGTTGGGGTACTATTGATAACTGCTAAAGGAAAACACAGCATATTCTCAATAAACACGCATTTTCAATACATTACACAAAAATAAAACAAAGTTCAGACTTTATGACATGATACAATTTTGTCAGGTGAACCCAAAACTTTGGTCATTCTAACGCTTACTCAACCCACAAAAACATTTAAGCATGACGATTGCGATAGAAAAGTAAACGAAACGCTTATTCGATTGACTTATCCTCAATCGGATAAATAACTATGAAAAGCATAATCAAACATTTGTTTTTAAAACCGTAACATACCATCTTGTTTGTATTTGATCTCGTTTAGAATATCAATCAAATTGCAGGCACCTGTGTCCAAAAATTCTGTTGTTGGCAACAAGTATATAGAAGCATTTTGATTGGTTAAAAAGTAGTAATAAACGAAAAGGAATTTTATGAATGAAGCAAAGGACTTTATATGTAAACGAATCTTAATGGATTTGCGGTATTTGGGAAAACAGAAAATAACATTAAAAGCCATACTTGTGCTTATTTATTTTATACATAAATTGTTAAACTTCCGAAATGATTGACAATTCACTTTACAGTACTTTAAATTCCCTCTGGCAGAGGAACTGAGACAGTAACATATCAGAGACATAGATGTCTGAACGTATTCACAGGATGCTTTTAGAAAAGTAAATATGATAAGATTTGTTTTACTTTTACTTTACTTTATCTGTTTAGGGTTGCAAGTCTTGATGACTTATTCTCCTTTGAATGTACGGTAAGATAAGGTTGGTAATTTAAATAATTTCAAACATAGTAAGTGTCCTATATTTTTTACAAGTTTTGTGGCACGTCTTTGAGTTCTTTCAATGGATTCAACGTCTTTCTTGAATCTTGGATACCAGATAATGTTACAGTATTCAATGTGTTGTCGAATAAGTGTTTAGTGCAGCTTATTGGAGGATTTTTCTGGAACATGGAGGAAAGTACGGCGCACTTATCCAGTAATACTGTTGGCTTTATTTATACAGTTATTCATAATGTTGTTTAAAGTTGAGATCTTTATCGAACAGAACACCAATTAAAGTCTCTCACTTGATCTACAACTTTTATATCGTTCTGGATGCCATTTACTGTTAGAAAGAATGTGTGTTGTTCATTTCCATGACCGTAATGAATGGTTGCACATTTATCAATATTATATTTCAGAAGCCATTTGTCTGTCCAGCCTGGTAATTTATCTGTATCTTGTTGGATATTTTCTCGATCTTCTGTAGTGTTTGGTATGCTGTGTAGTTTGGTATCATCAGCGAAGAGACGAACCGTGCTTTCAATTTAGTCTTCAATGTCGTTAATGTAGATAAGGAAAATGGTGGGCCCTAAAACACTGCCTTGGGGATGCCACTAGTAATGTCTGTCCACTCTGAGGTCTGGTTCATGTTATTTTCTTCCTATTAAGAATGCTTTGACCCACTGCAACAGTTCACCATCAATCACATAGGACTTCATTTTTTCAAGTACTCTAGCATGAGCAACAATTCAATTCAATTCAATTAAAATAACTTTTATTCGCTTACGTCTGAATTTATCAGACATATGAGTATAGTAATACAATGATATTACATTCATTTACGTAAACAATAGTATTGTATATACAGGGTGATCCAGAATATCTGATACGGTTTCAGCGTCTTGTAATTCTTACATGCGTTACATTATTTAATATATCAAAACACCTTCTAAAACTAGATATTTTCAAGTTTGATTTGATAACAGGTTTTTTCTTGTTTGAAAGAAACTGTCTTTTATAACCACGCATACATAACTACATCAAATGTTCGATTTGACGTCCTTTTGACGTCTCTTATTAAAATTTTCAATGACGTTATCACACATCTCAGGGTTGATTTTCTTCATCTCTCGGCGTATTGCTGATTTTAATTGCTGGATATTGTCTGGTTTTGGAACTTAAACATTGCCTATAACGTGTCCCCATAAAAAGTAATCCAACGGATTTAGGTCTGGTGAATGTGGTGGCCAGACCCGCGCAGTTTTTAACGAGATGAAATTGTTGCCAAACATTTCTCGCAACCATTCCAACACATTTTTAGCCGTGTGAGGTGCTGCACCATATTGCTATAACCAAACATCTTTGATCTCAATCCCTTTTCTTCGTAAGGAAGGTAGGAATTTATTTTGTAAGAGAGTCAGGTATCGTTTGCTGTTCACTGTCATTCTTTCCCCGTCCGATTCGAAGAAGAATGGTCCGATTACACCCGAAGAGCTCAGTGCTGCCCATACCTTTTTTTTCATCATGAAGAGGGTTCTCTAAATAGAAGTCTGGCTTCTCCTTGCTATTTTCCCAACCATGTCAATTTTAGCAAGCATCCATGTAGCAAACTCTATTCTACTGTTTATATCCGTCTCTTTCAAATGTTGCATCACAGACACAGAGTATGAAAACAGTTTCAAATCAAACCGTAATGCTTTGTACACACTTCCAAAGCTGGACTTACTTGTAATGTCTCCTAGAACTTTTGTCATTGACTTTTGTGGGGTCTCCTGAATAATTTCCATAATCTTTGCAACATTTTCAGAGCTGCAGCTTGATTTTGGTCTTCCACTGTTAGCGTGTCTGCCATCTTGAATTGATCCTGTCTGTTGAAATCGTTTAACAAGTCGATGAACTTGAAGACGTGCGAGTTTATCATCGTCAGGATATTTTTTCTGCATCATGTGTATAACAGTTAACGGAGATTTAATCTCATGATAGAGTTTTACTACTTCCGCAACCTTCTATTTTGACGTCGCCATCTTTAGAAACAACTGTCATTTTATAACGCCATGAAGGACGTCATGACGTTGACGTTTTCCCGTAGTCTTCTTGAGATAAAAACTTATGACAATTCTCTTTCAAATGGTATGTAACATTTAGTTATGACATCAACACACGCTTATATATTAAACCTACACGCTTATATATTAAACCTTAAAACCGTATCAGATATTCTGGATCACCCTGTATATAAGTTGTAAGGAAACAGAAATATGTTGAATAGAAGAGACAGGGATTGGATGGTAACAGTATCAAATACTTTACATAAGTCGAAGTAGATACTATCAAAATATTTCCCTTCATCAATCCATTCTGCCAATTTTCCCATTTGCTCCAATAATTGAAGGGAGCACGAATGTATAGTGACTGGAATCCAAACTGAGCATTTAAAAACAGTTTGTTGGAGTTCATGTAATGTACAATGTTTAGGCGAATAAGCTTGTCCATCATCTTACAAGGAATACAGGTTAAACTACACAAAATGTAATTGGACGATAATTTCCTGCAGAATCTCTTTCTCCTTCTTGAACAAAGCTTTCACATTTGCATGCTTCCAATCTGCAACAACTTCACCGCCATGGAATGAATGTTCAAATATTAAAGTCAAGGGCAATGCTATTGAAGATCTTAGGTCTTTCAATATTCTTTGGTGTAGACGGTCTGGCCCACAAGACTTGTTTATTTTTAGATTTTCAAGCAATTTTAGCACTGTTTCAATGTTAAAGTCAACATCTGTGATATTGTTTCCCTCACTTCTGTTTTCGCAGTTAGGTACTGTGTCTCTATCTTCTATTACAAAGACAGTTTTGAAAAAGGCATTTAGTTCATTAGCCTTTTCAGTGTCATTTGTTGTGTAAGATTGATCTGTACGCTTGAGGTTTGGGATTCCTGGCTTCACTTCTTTTTGGCTATTTACATATTTATAGAAGGCTTTTGGATTTTCTTCCTCAGATATCTTCTTTTCAAATTCACACCGGGCTTTCCTACATTCGCGAGTTGCAACATTTCGATCTCTACAGAAATATCTGAAATAAATATTATCTTTCTTTTCTTGGTACTTATTTCATGATCTATGTTTTTTTAGCAGCTTTTAATGCTTGTTTCGTCATCCACATGGGCTTCCATTTTTTCCTACATTATTTAGTTCTTATTTTGGTACATATTTTTCAGTAAAATCATGTAGTTTCTCTTTGAAAATATTTCATTTAATGTTCACATCTTTATCTTCAAACTCGCGATTCCAATTTATGTCTTTGAGGTTATCGTTCATCGATTGGTAATCTCCTCTGTCATATATGTATGATGTATCATGATCTTCTGCACCACTATCTATTAATCAATCTATTGAACATGTTTTTGTCACATGGTCACTTTTCCAAACAGGTGAGTGTCGCTCAACATTATAGACCAACTGTTCATCATTACCAAACACTAAATCAAGAGAACTTGTGCGTTGATTGTCTCTAAACCGGGTATGGAAATCTATGAATTGGTGTAAGAAGGAGTCCCTTACAAACTCTATAAACTCATGTGAAGAATGGTTTTCTGTAGAGGCTGAAGTCCAAGTCTGCCAGTCTATATATCTCTATAGTTAAACTCTCCCATTATCACAATTCGACTATGATTTTCATTGTTTATATCCTCGATCATTTTGTTTAGTTTATCATTATTTTCTTCCGATGAATTTGGTGATCTGTATACACGTCCCAGCAAAAACTTGTCACTTCTGGTCAATTTTACTTCACACCATACAGCCTCTTTAAAACAAACATCATTCAGTTTTTTATAATGTATAGCCTCTTTATATGCTTTCACAAATAACAAAATACCTCTACATACTCTATTAATAAGATTATCATTATGAATATGCTGGGATCTCTGAAGAACATAAGATGAAATGTTAGTGTTCTGGCTTTTTAAGAAAGCCTCTGAAATACCAATACCAACAACTAGCGATAAAAAGGGTCAGCCGAGAAACGGTGGGAACCAATGAGACCCCAAAGATTCCCAATTTTGAATGTTTACCATGTTGGAATTTGATTAAAAACAGTATTCTAATATGTTTCACATGGTTTTTCTTACCAGGTGATCGCCCATTGTTTATCCACGCTTTCCTTGTTACTTTAGATGTTACTCGACTGTAAACAATGACGTTTAATTGGTGGGTAAATTTTGTCAAAATAACACTTTGAAACAAAGATAGTAAATTTATAGTGCAGTCGTTTTATTGTCATGATCCTGTTATGTGGTGTTTCCCTATGTTTCATCATGTATACATGTATCATAATTTATAAACCATTTTCCCTGTTGTGCAGTTTTCTGAGTGATGATATGCTTTTTAACCGAAAACAAAGTTTGTTCACGGATGAAATCTTTGTTTTCTGATAAAAAGTTGTTTACAGTTTTCCCAAATACCCAATGTTTTGAGGTCGGACGACGAGGTTCGATTCATGGTAGCGGTTATTTATGTCATCATGTGTCGAATGCCTTTGAAAAACACTATAAGTCTGATATAGCACACCCCTTTGCTGGCTGCTTGTCTATTTCGTCTATGTGGTCTTCGATCATTCGTGTGCATACTTTCGACCATTGATATCCAACGAAGGAGCACTTTATGCTTCCCGGACAACCAACTTCGTACCAGGCTAGCAAATGTGTCTTGCTCAAGGATATTCTACCGTAAATAATTGGCCACCAGCAGACGACTAATCTATTGGTGTCGGCGCCGAAATATTGTTTGTTATCACGTTTTTAGATGGAGTCTAAGACACTTGTTTGACTTTTAAAAGGATATCGGATTGACAAGTTTCAAAAATCTATTTTAACCAAATTGCGTATCATTGCATGTGTTTTATTGACGATTGGAACGAGGAATTTATCTTCAAAATATTAAAATATTCTTTTTAACAGAATAACTATAGATGCTACCTCAGAGCGACGTTGTTCTTACACAGGTTCTTCGGAAAGTTCTCTGTGCTACATTGTTGAATACGTTTGTAATTTGGTACGTATATTCATTAATTCGTTTTCAATGTATCATTTGCAGTCCGGCTGTCGTTTATAAAGTGGCACTCACGTTTTCGAAGCGGACGAGATTCATTACAGAACTATCCAAAACCTAGCTTAAATATGGAATGGAAAACACTACGTTAGAAAAGAATTAACTTAGACGTGATCGGAACATGAGTCTTTCTTGTGAAATCTTAAACAGATGTCTGTTTTTCAGTGTCAATAACAATACTACCTTTGAGATTCAAATGTAACGACACTTTTGTACCTTTGAGATTCAAATATAACGACAATTTTGAACCTTCATTTTTTTTTTTTTAATTTCAACTACTATGCAGCCCTTTTATTGGTCCCCGTCATAGGTGTATTAGGGTCGGGTGTCCATCCACTAATACACCTTACAAAAAAGTCATGATTAAACAAGCAAATGAAAAGAAAAACATAACAAAAAATATATCAATAAATATGTAACAATTATAACTTGTCAATTTATTAATAGATTTCGACCTCCTGGGGTTTTTGAGGGAGGTTTTAAGAAGGAAAAAAAGGTAAGAAAAAAAGGGGGGAATAAAAGGGAATGGGACAGAATTTTAATAACAAAAAGTGGTTAATCCAACAAGCAGACTTAATTAAAAAGTCTAGTATCCTTGGTCTATGATACTTCCTTTCCTTTCCTCCCTCCAATGCATTTTCCCAACAAATTTAAAAGATAAGTCACAAGCTGAAGCAAATAAAGTATCTAATATTTCCTTATCTTTTGCATCCCAGAATTCAATATAATCAGACAATGTAGCTACTGCGTTCTCACATAATTGTATAACCTATCATGAGAATTCACAAGCTTTCATAATCAACTGGATACAAAAATGTCTTGTGTTGAAATTTTTAACAATGTGTTGATACTATCACTTGTAATAATATCTTAAGCAGACTAAAATCTATAATTTTTAACAATGTGTTGATACTATCACTTGTAATAATATCTTAAGCGGACCACAATCTATAATTTTTAACACTGTGTTGATACTATCACTTGTAATTATATCTTAAGCGGACTAAAATCTATAATTTTTAACACTGTGTTGATACTATCACTTGTAATAATATCTTAAGCGGACCACAATCTATAATTTTTAACACTGTGTTGATACTATCACTTGTAATGATATCTTAAGCGGACCACAATCTATAATTTTTAACACTGTGTTGATACTATCGCTTGTAATAATATCTTAAGCGGACCAAAATCTATATTTTTTAACACTGTGTTGATACTATCACTTGTAATAATATCTTAAGCGGACCACAATCTATAATTTTTAACACTGTGTTGATACTATCACTTGTAATAATATCTTAAGCGGACCACAATCTATATTTTTTAACACTGTGTTGATACTATCACTTGTAATAATATCTTAAGCGGACCACAATCTATAATTTTTAACACTGTGTTGATACTATCACTTGTAATAATATCTTAAGCGGACCACAATCTATAAAAAGCAACAACAATACAGTCAAAACCAAACAAACAAACAAACAAAAACAGGAGAAAAAACCCAAAAAGTCAATTCATTTCCTCCCATAAAATTGAACAAGATAAATAAAAAAAGGAAAATAATGAAGTAGAAAATAAGTGTTCAAGTACAACGGTATAATAACTGTTTTCTTCCTATCTCCTACTAAATACCGTAAAATATAAAAAGGGAATCAAACTATGGAGATTTGTCTGTTGGCCAACACAAACGGACAGAGGACTTTAAAACAAAAGACAAACAACAACAAAAAACAAAAATTAAAACAAGAAAAAAAGAAACACTTAGGTCTGCGGTGCAAGTAACAGGAGGTAGTCTCAGCACGAAATAATAAGTCCCACTTTATTGAAAGAAAGTGGGGTATCATAACTAAAGTACATAAATGTGAGTCAATCAAAGGCTAGGTACTCATCATAAAACGGCAAATTGGGACGTAGGCTACTAAGCTCTAAGTTTAGAGGACTGCAATCAATTCTGAACAATGTTTATGTATTTCTCCCACAGTGTCTCAAAATTAGACAGTTGAAAGCTTTTTGTGGCATTATTTTTTTCTATGCGATAAGCAGAAACAAATCTTTTTTCAAGAATTTCTAGTAATGGCTTTGAATTTCTCATTTTGCATTGATATAGATACTATTTAGCTTGAAGGAGAAGGTAATTACAAACTGTGTCCAACTTTTTTCCTCCGAATAATAATTTCAATAACACTAATTTCCCCAATGTTGAAGTTACATTTTCTCTCAAGATAATTTAGAAGTTGGTGCCAAAACTGTTTGCTAACATCACAAAACCAGAACAAATGAATTAAGGTTTCTGGTAACTGATTACAGAATGTACATGTGTCCTCTGTTACTATATTCATTTTTTTGAGTAAATAATTTGTACCCAATGTTCTATGGTTTAGTCTATATTGAAACCACAGCAGTTTTTGGGTCTCTTGTTAATCTAAATACATTACCATAGATGAAATATTTTCCAGGAATAAGAGAATTAGGTACCGATGAAAGATCCTTACCCCATTTTCGCAGGGATTTGGGAGTTTCATCATTACTTGAGAGGACCTTATAAATAGATTTACAACCTTTTTTGTCTTGTAGCACAAATGTAAGTCCATTTGGTATTGGAAGGTTAAATGTTTTCAAATTATGATTATTAAAGCATATCCTTTGGAGGTATTGCCTTATTGAAGCTATTAGTCCATTAAATTCTAGGAAGTTAGTATTAATATTGAAGGCTAGAGTAAAATCCCTGTAAGAATAGAGCTCTCCATTAGCTGTGAAAAGATCACCGAGAAACACAATGCCTGCTGACAGCCATCTTTTATAACAGATGCTTGAACCCCCGACCTCAATGTCTGGATTATACCATACATTAATTGAGAATAAATCAATATTACTCATTTTACTAGTTTTAAGTGACGAAATGTTATAGCCAAAAATGCTTTTGAATATAATGAAGTTTTTGTTTGATAAAATCTGTTCCATATTTATAGATATTCTTTAATGGTGGGCAGACTGATTCAGTTAAATGATTGAATGTATTGTTTGTTTGTGCTATCCTGCGAAGCCATGTTACTTTTAGGCAACACTTTTATACCTTTGAGATTCAAATATGACGACACGTTTGTACCTTTGAGATTCAAATATAACGACGCTTCTATACCGTTGAGATTCAAATATAACGACACTTTTGTACCTTTGAGATTCAAATATAACGTAGCTTTTGTACCTTTGGGCTTCAAATATAACGACGCTTTTGTACCTTTGAGATTCAAATATAACGACGCGTTTGTACCTTTGAGATTCAAATATAACGACGCTTTTGTACCTTTGAGATTCAAATATAACGACCCTTTTTTACCTTTGAGATTCAAATATAACGACGCTTTTGTAACTTTGAGATTCAAATATAACGACGCTTTTGTACCTTTGAGATTTAAAAATATAACGACGCTTTTGAACCTTTGAGATTCAAATATAACGACGCTTTTGAACCTTTGAGATTCAAATATAACGACCCTTTTTTACCTTTGAGATTCAAATATAACGACGCTTTTGTAACTTTGAGATTCAAATATAACGACGCTTTTGTACCTTTGAGATTTAAAAATATAACGACGCTTTTGAACCTTTGAGATTCAAATATAACGACGCTTTTGAACCTTTGAGATTCAAATATAACGACCCTTTTTTACCTTTGAGATTCAAATATAACGACGCTTTTGTAACTTTGAGATTCAAATATAACGACGCTTTTGTACCTTTGAGATTTAAAAATATAACGACGCTTTTGAACCTTTGAGATTCAAATATAACGACGCTTTTGAACCTTTGAGATTCAAATATAACGACCCTTTTTTACCTTTGAGATTCAAATATAACGACGCTTTTGTAACTTTGAGATTCAAATATAACGACACTTTTGTACCTTTGAGATTCAAATATAACGACGCTTTTGATATAACGACGAGATTCAAATATAACGACGCTTGAACCTTTGAGATTTAAATATAAAGACACTTTTGTACCTTTGAGATTCAAATATAACGACACTTTTGTACATTTGAGATTCAAATATAACGACGCTTTTGTACCTTTGAGATTCAAATATAACGACACTTCTGTACCTTTGAGATTCAAATATATCGACACTTTTGTACCTTTGAGATTCAAACATAACGACACTTCTGTACCTTTGAGATTCAAATATAACGACACTTTTGAACCTTTGGGATACAAATATAACGACGCTTTTGCACCTTTGAGATTCAAATATAACGATTCTTTTGTACCTTTGAAGTTTAAATATAACGACACTTTTTTACCTTTGAGATTCAAATATAACGACACCTTTGAACCTTTAAGATTCAAATATAACGACACTTTTGTACCTTTGAGATTCAAATATAACGACGCTTTGCTACCTTTGAGATTCAAATATAACGACGCTTTGTACCTTTGAGATAAGAATAAACGACGCTTTTTTACCTTTGAGATTCAAATATAACGACACTTTTGTACCTTTGAGATTCAAATATAACGACACTTTTGTACCTTTTGGATTCAAATATAACGACACTTTTGTGCCTTTGAGATTCAAATATAACGACGCTTTTGTACCTTTGAGATTCAAATATAACAACACTTTTGTACCTTTGAGATTCAAATATAACGACGCTTTTGTACCTTTGAGATTCAAATATAACGACACTTTATTACCTTTGAGATTCAAATATAACGACACTTTTGTACCTTTGAGATTTAAATATAACAACACTTTTTTACCTTTGAGATTCAAATATAACGACACTTTTGGGGGTTTTTTTGTTTTGTTTTTTTATATGGGTTTTACATCACATCAACATTATTTCAGTTATGTAGCGATGTCCGACTCTTAATGGTGGAGGAAGACCCCACACTCAACTGCCCATAAGGGCTAGTCAAGGCGGGTAGAACCATCGGCATCCCGTAAGTCAGTCGGGAGACTGCCTCTCATGAAAATCCATATCCCTCTCAGGATTTGAACCCACGCGGGACACTTTTGTACCTTTGAGATGCAAATATAACGACACTTTTGTACCTCTTAGATTCAAATATAACGACACTTTTGAACCTTCGAGATACAAATGCAACGACGCTTTTGAACCTTTGAGATGCAAATATAACGGCACTTTTGTAAACGTAGACGTGAAGTTTGGAATCTTTATAAGACCAGTTCCTGAACCGTAAGTTGGTCTATATGCGTGATAGTATTTCAGTTTTATTGTGTCACAGTCTTCTATGTAGGAAATTGACCTTTACTTTCCCAGGAAAACACTCATAAACACGTATGCAGCAGGGCAAATTGAATCATCATGAGCAAATCAAATACTGCAGCAATGTCAACATCTTTCTGTTAATCATACACATATTTGTGAAATTTTTATCTATCTTGACGATCTATTTCACATAACGTCATTTGCTACAGTACAAAGAACAGGAAAGAGATCTATGGGACATGACGTACATGTACAATCCCCAAAACCCAGGGGAGAGACAGATCGACCAAAACCCAGGGGAGAGACAGATCCACCAAAACCGACGGAGAGAGACAGAACCACCAAAACCCAGGGGAGAGACAGATTCACCAAAACCGACGGAGAGAGATAGAAAAAATAATAAACATATATACATGCGAATATTGAATTAAGGCAGCAAAAACGGTTTAGCCAATTTAATTATCTTTATGTTATAATCTGATTAACACATTCCTTCATTAATTAAACCATTTTATTACCTGAAATATTTAAGCAAGTGAATACAGACTGGAAATGAATAAATCCTTTCCGTTGAAAATAGATCCAAATAAAGCATATTTTAGGCCACAATGCCTAATGTAAAGTGTTGTACATTTGGACACAGTTAGATACCGAATAAGGAATACGGAAATGCCGTACCAATGCATTGTACAGGTGCACTGTCGTTACTGATGACGTAAGACGCCTGAACAGGATGCTGCAAACCAATGCTTTCAGACCTTTAGCAGAGCAGGCTGAATATATACTGCTCTTTGTCATCAAACCAGTTCATGTCTATTTTTACATAAGACAACTGCAGTATCGTAAACAACATTGAAATGTGTTCAGACGCAATGTTTGGTTAGTGAACGTTTTGATAATATGGTACATTCCGTCTGCTGTGAACATAAAACAATGAACCATATCTTTCGATGCAGGATCTTCACAAATTATAGATGATTTTCTCAGAGAGGGATGCTAGTATTCAAAAACATAAACAAACTACTCTATCAAAATTAAAATTAATTGTGTTTGTTATGAAAATACAAAAGCGAGCCTCAACTCTGGATGCGGGGTTTATTTAAGTTAATATGAACTAAGGCATTGCCTCTAGACCGCTCTCTCAACTCAATGGCATGGGTTCTCTGAAAAAAATTGCATACTGAATATGCATTTCAATCTTAATTCATAGTACAACTTTGTGGAAATATAAGAATTGGCTTACTTTGGGGAGCAAATACTCATTTTGTCACAAAGCTGTCATCTTTGTCACATTTATGAAAGGCTCAGTAAAAGGATAAGTCTCCTTGCAGACTCCTGGTAAACTTTTTTGATTTTATATGTTCTATAGATATTAGTTTAGCTTGATTGGGCTGCGTATGAGGGCCTTTAATCAATAAAGAGACATTCGTCATGTAAGGACAAACTGCTCATGCAATGTCAGAACCACCAAACTATGATATTTGAACCACAAGTGTCTCAGCATAAAATCATAGAATTTTCTTCACAAAATCATGTGTTGTAGGTACTGGTTTAAATCATCATGACAACAAACAACAAAATGTCATTTGGTGATGAAGAAGGGTCAGTTGGGTTATTATTACCAAACAATATTTAACAACATACTCATCTGCTTGTACATGGTTAGGGACTAAGTTACATCATTATAGAAAGTCAATCAGGTCTTTGTTTGAATTCCTCTTTATTGTTTAATGTAGATAAGAAAATCCCAAATAGATTGCTTTGCTGATCTCCAAAAGCTCATTCAATTACAAAAATAGCTTTGTTGTAGCCAAAAGGTCTTTTGTTTACCTTTCAAATAAAAGAAAAAGATTTCATAAATTTTCAATAATGTTTTATTAACCTTTGTTCACACATAAAACACTGCTTTTTATGTGTTTTTCTATTAGAGCACTTAAAAATGAAGTACTGTATGCAATAAATGATTAATGAAATGAAGTTAAAAGACATAAGTGATACTCAGCATACAGCATAGGTTCATGTATCATAATTCTTTCCTATAACACATTGGTTGAAAAATAGTCACATCTTGATATTGACATTATTTTAATTCTTGACATCAACAGTTCCCTGGTCTTCATAGTTTGAATAGAAAAAAACTCCTGAAAGTTGGAAAAGGATGACAGTAACATTAATTATCAACTTTTTCAAATAGAAATTTCAACAAATATTCCTTGACATACATCTTTAAGACTTTCATCAAATTTTTCCAAAATTTTGTTTCAAATTTAAAGCAATAGCAGATATAATTGGAAATTTCTTTAACCAATGAATAAAAGCAATTGTGACAAGGCAAACATGCTCTCAGAGAATGTTTACCTTTGTCATAATTGGATTTAAAATGTTGAAAATTAAGGTGTTTACAATGCATGTAAACTCTCATGTTTGTTTCCTTGAAACATTTCATTAACATGCAATAGATAGGAAAGATATTTAATAAATGACTCAAGTTACTGTCTTCCACTTGTCTGCTGCAGGCTAACTTAGAAGTTCTAACATAGTATGTGTTTTGTCTCATTAATTGAATTAGTTGAGTCTTTCAAAAAAGGAAAGAAAATGAGGACTATGAAACATGTGTGACATTGTTATCATTATAGAATATTCCATAGTCCATAGTCAGTTTTTCTATATTATTGTCCTTTGATATTGTCAGTACCAACTAACACTAAACACTATCCTTTAAATATGGTGTATCACTGTTTAGGTTTATTTTTATCTTCATGAAATTAGTCTTTTGAAGAGAAAACTAAGCTTTTGAACATTTCATTAATCAGGTAGTCAAAGTACATGTGAATCTTCATCTGTTTTTGATTATATCTAATCCATGTAGTCTCCCATTGCTGAACATTTTGTTGTTGTAACCTTTTCCTTACTCTGCCAGATAGTCATCAGATATGGCTGTTAAAAGAGAAAAATAAAAACATAAATCTTTTGCCAAAACTGATCACCTTCATCTGACTGATTATTGGTAACATTGGAAATAATTCATGCCCCATAGTTATCAATTGAAGCAGTTATCTGACAGAATGAAAAAGAAGTGATTGGTGATAACAATCTATATTTTAAGCTGTGTATCCAGGCAGGTTTATCCCATGATCAATGTTTGCAATATAAAACAGATTGCAATTTTTTTAAGCAGACTACTTCTGGTTTCCACTATTTTATATACGCCAAGTTGCGACGATGAATAATCTGCAACCGCCCGTGAATGTTGTTTCAACTTTAGCTGTGCCATCCCCTCCAAGACCATGCAGAGAGTTGCGAGTTGAGGGATGTGAATAACCTTAAAACATCAACCATCGATTGCAATATCTCTACCGAGTGTTAGACATAACGTAATAATAAACAATGGGTTATCATATATCACCAGAACCGTAAAGTTGATGGTCGGAACATGGCATAAATAAAATAGTGCAAAGCAAGAGTAATCTGAGAAAAAGAGTTGTTGCACGATATCTTGTTCGGACCTTTTATCGTAAACATTGGTCACATGATCACCCCAATCGATACCTGTCTTGATTTTTTTTTGGTTTCATTCTCATTCTAGGTTTTTGTAAAAGATAATAATAATTTCAAATTGTGAGCAACACCAAATTCATCAACATTTGTGGATAATGACTATTTGAAAACAAAGTGATAAAAGGAGGACATGTTAAGGAGTTCCATCTTTGTCAGACTTGCTTGTTTCCTTAAACCTTTGCTGCAGATGTAATTATGCTAAAATTCCATCAGAACTGTTTGAATTAAAGAGAAAACTACATTGACACTCAAAAGATTGTTCCTTGTTTCATTACTTTCATAAGTTATATTCTATGATTATGACATTTCTGTTTGTAAAGTTCATATGGGCATGAGAACAATACTTTTACTTACTTGTATCTAAAAAATACAACCAATGTTAATACAGGTTATGCATCATCTTTTTCCTTGAACCTTGTTTAAAACTGACATTCTTCTTCAAGCATCATGCATTCTGTAAAATAAAAAAAAACACAACTAAATCACCCTTAACATTTCGGAAAACTTCTTATTTGCAAGAACATCTCAATGTTTGGGAATCATATCATCACAGTACGAATCCACTAAAATAGAATACTGCCAAACGAAAGGTGACATATTTAACAAACTTAACTATCTCGTTATTTTGTGTTAGGTATTCGAAATAAAAACTTAATTATCTCGTTATTTCGAGTAAGTAAGTCGAAATAATGACTTAATTATCTTCCTATTTCAAATTAGTAAGTCGAAAAAATGACTTTATTATCTCATTATTTTGAGTTAGTAAGTCGAAATAATGACTTAACTATCTTGTTACTTTCGAGTTAATAAGTCGAAATAATAACTTAATTTTCTCGTTATTTCGACTTACCAAATCGGAAAAAAAATCGCATACTTGTCACCTCTATGCCACCGTAAATACTGGCTACATTTTAACTGACTGATTATTCTTAATTGATAACATTGGAAATATTTCTATCACCATGGTAGTCAATTGAAGCAGTTATCTGACAGGAAGAAAAAGAACTGATTGTTGATAAAAATCTATATTTCAACCTGTTTTGACTTATTTTGGTTTCATTCTCATTCTTACGAAGATTTTCGAAAAAAGAAAGAAGAAAAGAAAAAGGCAATCACACATTTTGAGCAACAACAAATTCATCAACATTTAAGGATAATGATTTTTTTTAAACAAAGGAATAAAAGAAGGAAATGTCAAGAAGTCAGACCTTTGTCAAACTTGTTTGTTTCCTGAAAACTTTGCTGCATATGTAATTATTCTATAATAATCTAATCAGAGATGTTTGGCATTTGAGAAATTGCTTCTTTGTTATATTGCTTTCAAAAGTTGTCTTCTATGGTTATGACGCTTATGTTTGTAAAGTTCAAAGGAGCATGAGAAAAACTATGTACCTACTTGTATTATAAAACAGAGTCAATGTTTATGCAGGTCTGCATCACCTTTTCTTTTAAAGCTTGTTTGAAATTGTCATATTTCCAACCATCATGAATTCTGTGAAATAAAGAAAAAACAACTAAGGGATCTATTACCATAAACCTTTGGGCCAAAATTCTCACTTGCAAGAACAATTCAATGTTAGGGAATTATATTATCACTTGAATCAAGTAAAACAAAGTACTGCCAACAAATAAGGTGACATATATCCAAATATGGGTCCTGCATGGCTCAGTGGTTAAGATGGTGGACTCAGAACACGGGGGTGCTGGGTTGGAGCCCTACTGAGGCCATTTAGTTTTTGTAGGAGTGGCCTTTGGTAAGATCACTTCAAAGCCCTAGCCTTGTACTGGTGTATCCAGGAAAGCCACTTCAGAACTGAAAAATGTAGGTATGGCCCTGACGAAGAGGACCCATATGGGACATGTGTCGGGTAATGATTCTAAACTAAACTAAACACTTTACAGGGTATTTCATTTTTTAAAAAGAATATTCACGCTGTTATTGTTATTTAAACTATCGCCCCATAACGCTATTGAATTGTCAAGAAGGTACCTTGTACTTAATTTAAAAGCTCCAACAATAACAAATAATCCATTTCAGCAACTGACGAGTTGACATCGTTGCTTTATCGGTCAGCATAATAGTGTATTCCATATACAACACGATGTGTACCTAATGCTTTCCTTACACACCGCGAAAATGACATAGACCGTCTACATAAACATTAGATTATGCCAAACTGCAGGGTGTAATCACCGAATCGATAGAAGGTGAACACTTATTTCACCGTGGAGTGTTGTGGGCAACACACATTTTCTAGCCTAGTGCTGCAGGGAACATGAACTGTAATAATAAAAAATGAATGCTGTAGTTCTACTTAAAAGGGAGAAGTTTTTTTTCAAATGGATGTTTGTTTAGAGGAAGCATCTTCAGCGAGGCGTGACGAGGGCTCGCCTTCTCGATTTTTCTACGACGAATTTTGGTGAAAATGGTCTATTTAGATATACTGTTTTAATATGAAAATAGGCAAAGCCTAAACCGGGCGGAAGAGATTTTTTCCTTCAGTTAGTGAACATTGCGAATTCTGGACTTGTATTACCTATGTTCCATTTGTATTGTATCAGTAATAGGCAAGGGAGCAGTGTCCTGTCAGAAGGCACTCCAATTTGAAAGAAATGGCCATGGTCAAGATTCAAATCAGATATGTTTAATATATAACTTATAACACTAACTACTGTAATTTACCACTGTGGATATATATGAGTTGCTAACCATCATGAATGGTACATAGTCATTAGACAGAAGTATAGTTGATACCTAGTCTCAATAATGATCCGTGAACGAAGCTTTTTTCGTCATTTGGACATTTATCGTGCTTCGCTACGTCTCAAGTCCAACGTGATTTTTATGTTACAAAATTTCGAACGACCGACTCAGTGCTTTTAACTTGCGATTTTTTTGTGTTCAAGTGGACCAAAAAATAAACGGAAACTTGAAATACATACATAAATCATTTTATGAATCGTCTCAGCCCACACAAGTATCCAGTACACCTGTTATATGCGAGTTATCTATCAAGAAACATCGACGATGCCCAAAAATAAACAATCGCCGTCCATGTTGTTTAC
>OX401419.1:28670551-28845826 GCA_947846245.1 Cerastoderma edule | reverse complement strand
AAACTGTAAATTACGACAAACGTCTCTAAAGAAAATTTAAACCCTAGCGCGCCAGGTACCAGACTTTCAGTCCTCTAGCCATTGCAATCTTCCATGCTTTATACCCATGTACATGGTGTTTTAAGATGAGTATTTCGTGTATTTTCGGTTCCTGTTTTCTTCGAAGTCTATAACATTTCATTCAAGCAAAGTTGCACTCTACCTTAGCCTGAGATCATATAGAAAAGAGTCATTCCAATACATTTGTCTGTCTGATGGATCGAACCTAAGGCGGATAACAGGTTGTATGAGTCAGAAAGGTGACGGGTTTCAAACATGTGAGGAATTCCGATCAGATGTGGGCCAGCGCGATAAATGTTTAAGGTACATACATATCTGCAAAAGGTATGATTATAGCCAGAAATACCGATTGGTAGACTAACAGTACTAGTAACATGGCTAGTTTGCCGACTCAATGCCCTATAAATATAACCGTTTAAAATATGAATTTTAGACTATATGCAGTGCCTATTTCTTCAATACACTTTTATAATTTAAAGTGTTACAATAATTTACAGATCCATTTTGTCTTGAAATAAATATAGACACAGTTTCAGTGCGGGTTTTGGTAAAGGGATGGTAAGGGTTAGACCATCGGTAGATGAACTGCATTTCGGCCTTCTTTTTCTTCAGTGTATCTATTTCATGTCCAACACTCGATTGACTAAAGCCTATGCAAAAAGTTATAGAACAGGTGTTTGTCTGACGTTGAAATAAATCACAGTCTCCACGGAGGTTCAAGTTCCAGTAACAGGATTTCGATCTTGACGAGAGTTATTCTCCGGAATGGCGATAATTCTACCCGGCTTAACCAGCGCTTATGTGCAGTCAAAATGAAAGTTTTTCTCAATCGTTATCAGCTTCATCCCAACATAACTGAAACACTGTTTACCTGAAACCTTAATAAATATTACATCTGTTGTGGCCCTAGCACCAGGGTTTGCCGATACATCTGGTATGGGGTGAATACACATTGGGGTTTGAAGAGCAAGAACTAGGGCTTGTGACCAAACAATGTAATCTTTAGAAATATCACAGGGGGTTGTAGGCCTAGCACCGACCTAGTTCAGGGATTATCCAAAGCCGATTGTTCACAGATGTGAGGAAACTTAAAACTGTATAGCAGCTGCACTATTGTATGAGAGTCACAGGAGAATAGAAATTGTAAAAAATAAATAAGTTGATACATGAATAAATGTGTATTTAGCTTCAAAAGCATTGCAACGGATTACAACTTAATTGAATAACTTTGTACATACTTAAATATATAGACACATTCTGAATAAATTTAATCATGAGACGCTTTTTAGGATTGTATATCATACCACCAAACAAAAACTTAAGTTGTTTCCTTGACATTCTATTTCAACTTTCAAGTTGACTCACATGTGAACAAGCAAATTTAATAGACTCAGGTTGAAGGTATGAAGATATGAAATAGAACTTACAGAAATACCATTGGTATTAAGTAAGTAAGGAAAGGTATTTTAAGAGTCTTACCAAAATACACTTCTAGATACCTTTCTAAATCAAACTCAAGACTTACTTTGAAATATATAATGTTTTATTTGGGTGTAATTAAATTACATCAATTAAAAAATACATTAAATAGATTATTGTGCAAAACTAGAGAGAACAGTTTCAAGGATAGTTGTACCGATAAAAGGGATGTAATCTTCAAAGCGTTAAAAATAACATGAAATCAAAGCCAATCAAACAGATAAAAACCATTGTTTGAATTTCTTATTCACATGATGAAGTTCAATTGACAAATACATGTATTCAAATTTAAGAACACATACAGAGAAAAGAGGAATTAATGTTTTTTATTTGGTTTCATCCATATGACTCTTTATCTCTTTGAACTCATAAGTTGGTAAACGAAAGCCTGGCACCAAGTTGACCATCTTACATGCTGAAATGATAAAAGCATTTAGTAAATAATAAAATCTTCATATACATACCACAGGGAGAGTGGATGAAAGAAATGGAATTAAGGATAAACAGACGGGTGATCATGTGATCAATGTTAAATATACAAAACAGATTGCAAATGGCGGCACTCATGAATGATCAGTTATGATAGAGAGAAAGAGATTGTGAGAGAGAGATTGAGAGAGAGAGAGAGAGAGAGAGAGAGAGAGAGAGAGAGAGAGAGAGAGGGGAGAGAGGGGAGAGAGAGAGAGAGAGAGAGAGAGAGAGAGAGAGAGAGAGAGAGAGAGAGAGAGAGAGAGAGAGAGAGAAAGTAATAGAGAGAGAGAGAGATTGAGAGAGAGAGATTGAGAGAGAGAGATTGAGAGAAAGATTGAGAGAGGGAGAGAGGGATTGAGAGAGAGAGGGATTGAGAGAGAGAGAGAGAGAGAGAGAGAGAGAGAGAGAGAGAGAGAGAGAGAGAGAGAGAGAGAGAAGAGACAGACAGACAGACAGACAGACAGACAGACAGACAGACAGACAGACAGACAGACAGACAGAGAAAGAGAGAAAGAGAGAAAGAGAGAAAGAGAGAAAGAGAGAAAGAGAGAAAGAGAGAAAGAGAGAAAGAGAGAGAGAGAGAGAGAGAGAGAGAGAGAGAGAGAGAGAGAGAGAGAGAGAGAGAGAGAGAGAGAGAGAGAGAGAGAGAGAGAGAGAGAGAGAGGGAGGGAGGGGAGGAGGAGGATGGAGGAGGGAGGGAGGGAGGAGGAGGAGGAGGAGGAGGGAGGGAGGGAGGAGGGAGGAGGGAGGGAGGGAGGGAGGGGAGGTGAGGGAGGGAGGGAGGGAGGGAGGAGGGAGGAGGAGGAGGGAGGGGAGGAGGAGGAGGGAGGGAGGAGGGAGGGAGGGAGGAGGGAGGAGGGAGGAGGGAGGAGGGAGGGAGGGAGGGAGGGAGGAAAGGGAGGGAGGGAGGAAAGGGAGGGAGGGAGGAAAGGGAGGGAGGGAGGAAAGGGAGGGAGGGAGGAAAGGGAGGGAGGGAGGGCAATAGACAGAGCCTTTGAAAGACATGTTATGGTATACCGCATACACTCTGCCACCAAAAGTGTATAGGAATCACAGTAAGAGAAGATCAACTAATCAAATCCAATAAAGTAAAACAGAGAGATAGACACATAGTCCTAAAGAGTAGACATTAAATGAGGAACAATATGGGGTTAGCAAAACAACAAGAGCTGCCAATAGGACAGCAAACTCAACTAAAAGATAAATTTTTGGAGAAGGTTTTAGGTCAGTGAAAAGTTACTTGTTTGGGAGATATAAATAAAACTTTAACTTATATCTTCTAACTTTGAAAAAGGGTAGAATTATTTAAATCATAGTTCCATCATTCCCTTCAGTAGCTTTTGAGAGAAATTTTAACAAATACATGCATCATTTAAATACTAAAATTGTCAAAATTTGACATAAATCCAATTGGTGTTTGGGACTTGGTCAGGGACCTTATATAATGACCTTGAATATATGTGCAAACTTTTCAATCCATTCCCTGCATTAGTTAATGAGGTAAAACTTTAAGTAAAGCATGACGTCACTGCCCGGGAGAGTAGTATAGCTCTCTTCATTCTATGAATAGTTGAGCTAAAAGTGGACCAAACAGAAATTTGTAACTTACCAGAATGATCATTTCAATATGGGTCACCAATTGCCACAGTCAAACAAGGCAGGAAATCTGTTCAACATTTATCGGTGGAGCTTACAGGACTGGTGTTACATATAATCCATGGTGTTGATTCTGTAAAATAACAAACTACATTATAAATAAAAAGCAATGCACTCGAAAAATGTATTACAAAGCAAAATTCCTCAAAGGAAAATGAATATGTGTAGAAGGTTGAATGCTTCAACTCAACTTGATTCAAATTATGGTTTCTATTGCTTCAAACTACAGCATTATATTCTGATCATGCCTAGAAGTTCTTCCAAGCAAAGAGGTTCTTCTTGAAGGTTACAGAGAGAAATTTAGATAAGTTGTTTAGCTTGTGCAACTTACTTCACAATCAGTGTAAAATAAATAATGGTCAGCAATTAAAAAAAGAGATCATTGACATGTAAACTGTTTTCATTTTTTGGCCAAGAGTGTATAGAAAGTACAGTCTTGTGTTAAGTAACCACCCTTTTAAGCAGCCAACCTGCCTTAAACAGCCACTACAGAAAGTCCCATTGTTAAATTTATAGTGTACATCAATTTGTGTTAAGCAGCCAACCTGTCTTAAATAGCCAATTTACTCTGCCCCATAGGCTGGCCTCTAAACACAAGTTTTACTGTAGTTAAATCCCAGAAAAACATGCTCAAATTTTATAGAATGGTATCTTAACATATTTTCAAACTTTGCCATGTTATAGATCTGTTTGGTGGATAGGAGTTAAATGCCATTTTTAAAAGGATTTCATTCATATTACACAGGGTTCTCTCTGGCTAAAATTTTCGTTGCGCCAACACTTGCGCCAAATTGAAAAGGTTGGAGCCAAATTAAAAAAATTGGAGCCAAATTCAATAAGTTGGAGCCAAAATAGTCTTTTGTAGAAGGGGAAATCCTTCATTAGGGTCACCTACGTTTCTCAAGAGGTTCTCAAGTGTTTGTTTGTTCTATCTATTTCTACGTGCTGTTTTCATTAGGTTCTATGGATTAAATCCTCTCTCACACTCAACATTTGAAACAGGACATATCAGATACATTACTTTCACATTGGCGTCATATTATAACCAACTATTTCCTGTCCTCCAGGCCTCCTTGTCAGATGTTTATTTGATTTTTAGTGGGAGGCATATTCAACGACTGAGAAGATCGATTTATAGTCACTCTTGTGTTGGATCAGAATTAAGTGTCACTTAAAATCGTGGATTTTATATACCAAAACTTCGGTGCATAAAAGAGTTTCATTTATTTGTCAAACTGCACAACTGACTTCGTCGATGTTTGATGTCAACTTCTTTAAAAGGAGCGCGAGGGCAAACATTTTGATTGAAAAGCAATTTATGTAATCAAAGTCATAATTTCCATATAATTGAAGTTGTAAAGGCTGGCGAATGACTTAATGGTGTACACAAGAAAGTGTCACCTTCAACAAACTTGACAATCAACAGATAATGAACTGAACAAGTGTGAAAACAATATTATCCCGTATGGGAAATCACATTTGATAAACAAGCTGGTTCACGAGTTCTAATTCAAAGTACTGCGATTACGGGAACCATCGATACATGGTTCTCGGCTCTACAGTAAAAACACATCGATATTGACTCGAGATCGGCAACCATGCGGTAAACAAACATCAAATTCTCGCGGAAAATAGTTGGCGCCAGGCACTTTCGCCAAATTTGTTTTTCTTGCGCCAATTTCTTGATTTTGTCGCCAATGGCGCCATTTGCGAAGGCCAGCGTGAACCCTGTTACAGCAATCAGCAAACCTATCCATGCTCCTAGTATTTCCTTACAAAGAATCTTAAACATTGTTTCCAAGCCAACAAACTGCTTTCCAACATAAATAGAATTGACCAGTTGTTAGAGATGAATGAATCAAGTAGCATTTACTTCATAAAATGTCAGAAAGAATATAAGCCGAGACAGGTGACCTCAATTTCAGGCCACCTGTATTCCAAATCAATCATACTATTGAGGTTTATATTTTGACTTACTCAAAAATATTCTCTTGAAGAATTAAAAGGGTCTGTTTCCTACTCAGTACAATCCACATTCTCCAATCCATAGCATCGACCTATAAAATAAAAAATACATTGAAATTTAGTTCTTTACATCATTAATATCTGTTGCAATAATTTTTACTTAGTTAAATGATTTTCAATAAGTTAACTTTTGGACATTTTGATAATAACACAAGTTGTACTATGGGCAGTGCTCCATTGTTCATTAATGTCACAATGGGGTACATGTCGGTGAATTAAAATACTTTGATGCACAATAAACTTAAACCAATATTTTCAGAGTATAAAAACTGGTATGATTTAATATCAAAATAAAAAGCAGAGTTACTTAGTCAGTATCGTTACAGTATGACCCTTTGTCCATGTGTGATATTTTCATCCTTTTGCTTCAGTAGGTCTTGAGAGATCAACTTACAAGTGCAAAAAGCTTAAACCAAAGTAAAAAAAGGGGCATAATCTTACTTAAAATAATAAAACCCCTTGTCCTGGTGGTAGGTATTCACCCCCTTGCCCTGGTAAGTAGGTATTCACCCCCTTGCCCTGGTGGTAGGTATTCACCCCCTTGATCTGGGTGGTAGGTATTCACCCCCTTGCCCTGGGTGGTAGGTATTTACCCCCTTGCCCTGGTGTTAGGTATTCACCCCCTTGCCCCGAGTGGTAGGTATTCAATCCCTTGTCCTGGTTGGTAGGTATTCAACCCCTTGCCCTGGTGGTAGGTATTCACACTCCTTGCCCTGGGTGGTAAGTATTCACCCCCTTGTCGTGGTGGTAGGTATTCACCCCCTTGCCCTGGGTGGTAGGTTTTCACACTCCTTGCCCTTGGTGGTAGGTATTCACCCTCCTTGCCCTGGGTGGGAGATTTTCACCCACTGGCCCTGGTTAGGTAATTCAACCCCTTGCCCTGGTGGTAGGTATTCCCCCCTTTGCTCTAAGTGATAGGTAACCCCCCCCCCCCATGGGTGGTACGTATTCACCCACTTGCAGTGGCCGGTAGGTATTCAACCCCCTTGCCCTTGGTAGTAGGTATTCACCCCCTGCCCTGGGTGGAAGTTACCCCCTTGCCCTGGGTGGTAGGTATTCGACCCTTTCCCTGGTGGTAGGTATTCACCCCCTTTCCCTGGTGGTAGGTATTCACCCCCTTGCCCTGGTGGTAGGAGAATTCACCCCCTTGCTCTAAGAGGTAGGACTCCCCTTGCCCTGGGTGGTTGGTTTTCACTCACCTTGCCCTGGGTGGTAGGTATTTGACTCTTTCCCTGGTGGTAGGTATTTACCCCCTTGACCTGGTCAGTAGGTATTCACCCCCTTGCCCTGGTGGTAGTTATTCATCCACTGGCCCTTGGTGGTAGGTATTCACCCCCCATGCCCTGGTCGGTAGGTTTTCACCCCCTAGCCCTTGTTGGTTGGTATTCACCCCCATTGCTCTGGGTGGTAGGTATTCACCCCTCTTACCCTGGTCTGTAGGTATTCACCCCCTTTGCCCTGGGTGCTAGGTATTCACCCCCTTGCCCTGATCGGTAGGTTTTCACCCCCCCTTGCCCTGATCGGTAGGTATTCCCCACCCCCACCCCCCTTGCCCTGGTGGTAGGTATTCATGCACTGTCCCTTGGTGGTAGGTATTCATCCCATTGCCCTGGTCGGTAGGTATTCACCCCCCTTGTCGTGGTGGTAGGTATTCATCCCCCTTGCCCTGGGTGGTAGGTATTAACACTCCTTGCCCTAGTTGTAGGTATTCAGCCCCTTGCCTTGGTGGTAGGTATTCACCCCCTTGTTCTGGTTGGTAGGTATTCACCCCCTTGTCCTTGTGGTAGGTATTCACCCCCTTGCCCTGGATGGTAGGTATTCACCCCCTTGTCCTGGTGGTAGGTATTCACCCCCTTGCCCTGGTTGGTAGGTATTCATCCCCTTTCCCTGGTGGTAGGTATTCACCCCCTTGACCTGGGTGGTAGGTATTCACACTCCTTGCCCTGGGTGGTAGGTATTCACCCCCCCTTGCCCTGGGTGGTAGGTATTCACCCCCTTGCCCTGTTGGTAGGTATTCACCGGGTACACGACGTTACGCCCCAATGTTATTTCGCCCCATTTTCATTATGCCCCAACTGGATTTCATTACGCCCCAACTGGATTTCATTTCGCCCCAACTGGATGTCATTTCGCCGCAAATTGAAGTCATTTCGTCCCAAATGAATGGATGTCATTTCGCCCCAATTACAGGATAAAGACTTACATGGTACTTTTTCGCCCCATGGTTCCGAAATGAAATAGCATGTATTTGGGTTGAATATTCACACAATAAATGTGGGTTTCAAATATACGAACTAATGAGAAAAAAGTGGTTTATTTATTGCTAAATCTTGTCATATGTATGGCGGATTTTAACAAATTTATATCTTATTTTGGTAAAACATTTTGATCATTTTGATTAAGAAATTCAGTTTACAGACACATACTATGCTTAAGTGTTTTAATTTTGTTTGTGATAACCAAGACAACCCCCTATACCAGCGCCAAGACAACCCCCTATACCAGCGCCAAGACAACCCCCTATACCAGCGCCAAGACAACCCCCTAAGACAACCCCCTATACCAACGCCAAGACAACCCCCTATACCAGCGCCAAGACAACCCCCTATACCAGCACCAAGACAACCCCCTATACCAGCGCCAAGACAACCCCCTATACCAGCGCCAAGACAACCCCCTATACCAGCACCAAGACAACCCCCTATACCACAAGACAACCCCTATACCAGCGCCAAGACAACCCCCTACCAGCGCCAAGACAACCCCCTATACCAGCGCCAAGACAACCCCCTATACCAGCGCCAAGACAACCCCCTATACCAGCGCCAAGACAACCCCCTATACCAGCGCCAAGACAACCCCCTATACCAGCGCCAAGACAACCCCCTATACCAGCGCCAAGACAACCCCCTATACCAGCACCAAGACAACCCCCTATACCAGCGCCAAGACAACCCTCTATACCACCAGCAGCGCCAAGACAACCCCCTATACCAGCGCCAAGACAACCCCCTATACCAGCGCCAAGACAACCCCCTATACCAGCGCCAAGACAACCCCCTATACCAGCGCCAAGACAACCCCCTATACCAGCGCCAAGACAACCCCCTATACCAGCACCAAGACAACCCCCTATACCCCCTATACCAGTGCAGAGGCAACCCCCTATACCAGCAACGAGAAAGCTGGACAAGTATGACGCTGGAGACGTCTCAGGTTCAGAGTTGCTGCAGTTAGTGTCGATAGTAGTAGGTCCAGTCCTCCAGTGAACCATATTTGTGTATGAATAAAATATTTTAAACAATAGTGTAGTGCATCTTGTTCTTTGTTCCCAAACCCTGCCCAAATATCTAACACATATCTAGCTAAATTGCAAGATGTATTGCCTTGTTGACACCTGTTTTCATTGTGCAAACAGCTTAGATCAAATCGATACCCGATTAACACCTACTTCCTGTGGGGCACGCTGTTAATTCTGGCCTTATCTCCTTAAACAAACACCTGATCAGAGGTTAGGTACTTCTTATCTACAATCTTGAAAATATCTTTACAATTATTTTTTTTGGTAACCATGTTGTAATATGGGGTGAAACTGAAAGAAGTTGGGGCGAAATGACATTCAATCAATTGGCGCGATATGACATCCTTTTGGGGCGAAATGGTTTTCATTTGGGGCGATATGAATTCTATTAGGGGCGAAATGAATTCCATTTGGGGCGAAATGAAAATGGGGCGAAATGACATTGGGGCGTAACGGTTGGGGCTAAATGTAATTTGGGCGAAACGTGGGTAATCCGTATTCACCCCCTTGCCCTGGGTGGTAGGTATTCAATCCCTTGTCCTGGTTGGTAGGTATTCAACCCCTTGCCCTGGTGGTAGGTATTCACACTCCTTGCCCTGGGTGGTAAGTATTCACCCCCCTTGTCGTAGTGGTAGGTATTCACCCCCTTGCCCTGGGTGGTAGGTATTCACACTCCTTGCCCTTGGTGGTAGGTATTCACCCCCCCTTGCAATGGGTGCGAGTTTTTCACCCACTGGCCCTGGTGGTAGTGTGACGGTAATAGGATCTATGTATAAATACTATTTCAACAGTCTTGCTGTGGAAGCCGGCTTTTAATGGTGATTCATTAGAGTGGCTGGCTTTTTCTTGAAGTTAAGCAACATACTAAGTGGTTAGTACCAGGATGGGTGACCTTCGACAGTTTTACTCGGAGAGGAACCCGATACATGTTACAAAATTTGTGGCAGTGGTGGGATTTGGTTTGATATCACCATCATTCCCGTACCCTTAATTGCTCATAGCATGTTCTCGACCCTTGTTTCTGCTATGTAACAGTGTTAGAAATGGCAGTGACACTGGTAAGTCCGGTTTTGACTATGCGGCTATACATCAGTGGAAATCCCACATACTTGCAGCTTCGGCTCATACTTGCTCGGTTTTCCGACGGTGTACAAGTGGTTAGTACCTGGATTGGTGACCCACGATGGCTTTACTCCAAGAGGGACCCGATACATGTTACAGTAGGTATTCATTTTGTAGGTGTTCACCCCACCCACCCTATAGTATGTCAGTACTAGTTGTAGGCAGATAAGCAGGACCCCCCCTCCCTGTACAAAGCTAAAAACCCGGGTGTTTGGAAGAACTTTGGTCTATATTCTTAATTGTTAATTTGGGAAACCCTTGAGGTTGAGGAATACCTCATTGAAATTGAAGGTGAAGTGACCTACTTTTCTCCGATTAAAACAATAACAAATCGATCGATGTGTCTTACCTGATCTTCACAGACCCACCCGGTCGAGGCCGTAAGTACACAGTATACAATTGAGCCAAACAGCACACGATTAAATGTAAAATTACAAGAATTTCCCTCCAATTCTGCAATATACTGCCTCTATTTCCCTCGATTCTAACATCAGAAATGAACGAACGATAACTCTTGCAGCCACTCTGGCAAAGGAGGGTGTGTTCGTTTCGACCAATCAGAGCCCGGTGCTTATCCCGGTTACAAGATCGTAGAATGAAAAATAACATACCTCGGTGTTAACATAACTTGTTACTCGTACGTATGTTACCGTTATCCGCTCTCCGAGCGCTTCGCGCTCTGAGAGAGCGGTATAAATAGTTCCCTAGATCAGTGCTGGTGGTATAGAATCACAAAGAAATATCTACCAAGCAATTTATCAATTTGTTACAATAACAAAATGGTAGGGACATTGCGGATTTTTTTGCACACGTGCATACGTTTTTTGGGTATGTGAGTCTCTATAAAAGGAAGCACTCAAAGCCAAACATGCATTGGAATGAAAATGCGGGTGCGGTTTTTTTTAAATTCAGGTAAGAAATTAGATCAGAGTCATTAACTGACACACGTCCCTTAATGGTCCTCTTCGTCAGTGCCGTACCTTCATTTTTCAGTTCTGGATGCACCAGTACTAGGCTAGGAGCTTGAAGTGACTTGCCAAAGGCCACTTGGGTGGGGCTCGGTCCCGGGACCCCTGTGTTCTGAGTCACGCAGGACCCTTGAAATATTGAATTATTAGCTTTTAAATACAGATTATTTTCCATTTTGATTAAAGGTAATTCTCCATGTAAGAAAATACATATAACTGCTATTGGATGTACTATATAACATATTTACAAAAACTACTGTTGAATTTAATATATATTCATGTTTTATGAATAAGTGTTGAAATTGATATTAAATCATCTAGAATTTGATATCCGCATGTAGCGCCATAGTGATATTTCTAAACATGTATTTAGTTTATTATGCTATGGATTCCTTTTATTCATGTTTATTGTGAAGATTGGAATAAAAATGCTGGTGTGACAACTTTGCGTGTTTTTTTATTTTTATCTTTTTATTAACGTTCATGCAGACCCGGACCTCTTGCCCAAATAGGGATTAATACAGAGATGGGATTGACTAACCCTAAAGTAAATCGGGGATCCTACTCTGTCGTAATACATGAGGGAATTTCTATTTTGCCGCTGGCTAATTCTTATTATTTTGAACCAGGCACCCTCATAAGAAAAACTTTAGATACAAATTCAGTCGTACAAGTATATATCATATGATTAGATTAATCCGCATAATAACGACACCTATTTACATTTTTAACTTGGCCCCGTGTATTTGGTTATCAATGCATCTTGTGTCAAACGGGCACATAAATTAAACCTTACTGAGCTAACGACTCCAATTAACTAAACGACGCCAAGATTGTTAATCTTGTCAATTGTTGAAACCAATCTTTCTTCTGGGCAGAGTATGTAATAAATTGCATTTATTTGTCTCTTTTCAAATGAAAAAAAATCCTTAACGTTTAGTTAAACGTACCCGATTTCGCATCATGGATTCATAACCAGAACCAGATACATTGTTATCTATGTCTCTGCCCGAAATCAAGCCGAATGTACGTTTTTTTGCATTGATACATCGGTTATCCTAAATTGTCAAAAAACAAAAAATGTTTGCTCATAACTCGTCATGTCATCAACAAGTTACCAATTAACAACAAGGTCACATGTGACGTTGTTGTATACATGTATTCATATTCTAGTATGAGAATAAAGGAAGATATAACAGACGTAAACTGCTTTACTATTCTTGAATCATGTACATATTAACTAATAATCAGGGCCAATTTTCGACACTGTTGGTTTGTGTCGTCTCGTCCTAATAATCATATGTAATATGTTCTGATCTGTGATCTGTAAGCACTGTCCGAGTGTAATGCGTCCATGTTATATCGTGGCCAGGTTCAGTTCCCCTTGATCCGCCCCTGTTGCCCGTCTATCACGGCTGATATGAGTGAGATGACCACGGAAGCCCTTGTACAGCAATACCACGACTATAAACACCTGGATACACGCCAACGAATACAACAGTACGCAGTACGGAAATCCAACACTCAAATCGTAGTCTACCAATGCGAAGGCCAGGTCCACGAAATAGATATATAGCAGTTCCCCCATTACGACCCCTGAAACATAAATATACATCGTTATGGTCCTGATAAAGTGTACTTAAATAACTACACTTTAAGTTCTGCTGAGGAAGCATACCAGTATGTATAAACAGATACCGATAACATTTTATAAAGATTGAGGGATTTAGGGAATGGCACATACGATATTGTAGGATGAAAGTTTAATAGCTGACTCATATTTCTAGGAATTTTATTTAGCTATAAACTTGTATTTGTAAAATAGATTTTACATGGCGTTCACTTACCGGTCACTAACAACAGTGCAGTCAGGTTGTATGCGGTGTGGAGATGGCGGTTCGTGTTGCCTGTACCGCAGCGAAACAGTGCGATGACCGAGACAAGCGTTAACACGAAGGCCACTATCACCCCGGCCTGGTGGGTTGCTGCAACCAGAAAGAACTGTCGACCTGAAATAGTCCATATTAACACAGTTATACTCGCTGGACTTTTAGACATAATGAACAGAAAGTTACTGGATTCTTCTAATAGGAAAAGTTATCTAATGATAAATCATTTATTAGGATAATCCTTATAGATTCTAAAAATGACACGCTTTATAAGTGATACGTGTTATACGATTAAGAACGACATGACGTATGCTCTATGAATAATCATGACAACATGAAAAAGTGGGTAAAGTAGACACATAAAGCAATTCGTTTTCACGTACGACTATCTTAATTACATTGGTATCTCCAAATAACCAAACGTCAAATCCCCCTTAGCACTGAAAATAGCTTATTGTTTCTTTGATGAATATTTTGTGAAATTTGAATTATTGCTACATAGATGTAGCCATTTATCCCACTTACGAAGTAATAATTTATTCTCAGTCGATGGCGTTTTCATAGCATCTATATAGAAGTCCCAGGAAGATTTCACTTCACATGGGGCTTCACTACGACAGATGACGGCGTAAAACGACCCTCCTTTAACATTCCGAACAATCGTCCAACCCGGGGAACTTAGTGCCGCGAGTTGAAAGAGCAATGACACTGACAGAAGCGCCCTCTGTTTGCCTGAAGTCACCATATCTATCCGAGTGATTCGACTGATCGATAGAGGACATGTACGGGTAGATGGTATCTAGTGCCTTTATATACAGCTCTTATCTTGACATTAAAACATGCCGTGAAGGGGACAGGGCTGTAAAGTTGTCAAATAAAGCATAATAAATCTTTCGCTGTTTTTAAAGTACTTCCCGGTATTAACTGAAAACAAATGAAATAAAATAGCTTAGGTGAATTTTCCAAAGAGTTGTCGCGGCATATCTGAGAATAACTTATGTATCATTGTTCAAAATCCTCCATTTCTTAATAAAACAGACTGTTTTCTCTCCATCCGCTGGCCGGCCCACCTATTTGGATTTTTACATTAATGCTGTAACGGAAGACATATTATAATTAGAAAATACACCCAAACGCCATTCTCATAAAAAGGCTTATAAATCAAACTCGAGTATTGGTTACTAAGCGCATGTGATTATGAAAAACAAGTAGGCCTATCTAGACAGCTAGGAACAATACTACCAAAACGTGCAAAAGACCCAACTGAAGATTTAAAACGTGACATTTCTGTCTGTGTAGAAAATATTGATAGTTCATGTTTGAATTTGACACATTCCCGGAAAATATCCTAACACAGTGCTTGTGTATTTTGTGTAAGTTTCACAAAAGCCCTGATACTAGTTCGCCTTTGAAGTTGGGTTTATTTACGGTTTGTTATGTTCGCAATTTATGATCTTCTCCCGTTTCATTTCATACATTGGTAAAACAATGCAGGGCGAATGTGACATTTAATAGTTATACAATGTAGGCCTACGGTTCAACAAAACTCGTTTATTCAGATCTTTGTCTCTGGTTTACTGTTATACACGATTATTGACGAAAATGTATACATGTTTTTTCAACAGATATTCATAAAAATAGCCGTTTTCACGAATATCGTCCCAATTCCAAACCGATCCTTTTTTACATGATCACATTGACAAATCCTTGCAAATTTACGCGTTAAGTCTCTACTTTATTTTTTCAACAGAATATTCTTATAGCATATATTCAATAATGAAAGTACTGTTAATTCAAACAATTTGTTATATGGGTTTTACATCACATCAACATTATTTCAGTTTTGTAGCGATGCCCGACTCTTAATGATGGAGGAAGACCCCATACTCAACTGCCCATAAAGGCTGGTCAAGGCGGGTAGAACTATCGGCAGTCCGTAATAAGTCAGTCGGGAGACTGTCTCTCATGAAAATCCGCATCCCTCTTAGGATTTGACCCACGCGGAGAGGGGCCATGTGATTTTAAGTTCTGTACTCTAACTACTAGGCCACGGAGGCCCCATTTCAAACAATTACTTAAGGATCGTTTATTTCAAGAAAAATCGCCCCAATTTCGAGCCGATCCTTTTACATGGACACATTGACAAAGACTTTCAAATTAGTTTAAGCATTTTTTATTGCAAAATGGTTTTACAGTAGGATTGTGACAGACGCTATAAGCTTATTGAGTCCCTCTCCTTAATAACATTACAACATGACAGCAATACAATACAAAAATATGTTACATATTATTGTAAATTCACCTATAGAGAGAAGGGGACAAGTAGAGAAAGAGTTATATGGAGATATAGATAGAATAGGGAGAAAGAGACAGAGTGGATGGAGCTGTAGATGAATGGACCAGAAATGATATACCATCAATCAAACCGTTTGCTTCCTTTGATATAATCGTGAACATGAGTAAACACCACTATATTTTCATCAAGAGTAAGGAAATCATTTCCAAAGAGGAGTGTATTTAGATCCAATATAACTTTGAACCTCGCCAAAGAATGGAACAATTCGTTTTTTAAGGACTGATAAACGGACATTCGAAGAAATAGTGCGTAGTTGTCTCCACTGCACCACAACACGGCAATGTGAGTTTAGAGGCGAAACTTGGCGGAACATACAAACCATGACACGACAATGTAAGTTTAGAAGAGAGACTTGGCGGGACATACAAACCACAACACAGCAATGTGAGTTTATGGGCGAGACTTGGCGGGACATACAAACCATGACACGGCAATGTAAGTTTAGAGGCGATACTTAATGTGACCACGAATCAAGATCCCTCTATCGCCGATATCTCTGTGTAGTTACACTTCCGTATAAACGATATCAATATTCCAACTATTGCCTCTAATTCGTTAGTTGAATTGTCCCTCATAAGAAAAGTGTTGTAAGATAAGTATGTTAGTTGAATTGTCCCTCATAAAGAGGAGAGAGGTGTTAGAGAGAGTATGTTAGTTGAATTGTCCGTCATAAATAGATGAGTGGTGAAAAGATAGTATGTTAGTTTGATTGTCCCTCATAAAAAGGTGCGAGTTGTAGCAGAGAGTATGTTAGTTGAATTGTCCATTATAAAGAAGTGAGGGTTGTAAAAGAGAGTATGTGAGTTGAATTGTCACTCAAAAGATGATTCTTGTAACATAAGTATATTAGTTGAATTGTCAATCATAAAGAGGTGAGAGGTGTTGAATAGTAGGTTAGTTGAATTGTCACTCATAAAGGGGTGAGAGGAGTAAAAGAGAGTATGTTAGTTGGACTGTCACTCATAAAGAGGTGAGAGGTGTTGAATAGTATGTTAGTTGAATTGTCACTCATAAAGGGGTGAGAGGAGTAAAAGAGAGTATGTTAGTTGAATTGTCACTCATAGGTGAGAGGAGTTAGTTGAATTGTCACTCATAAAGGGGTGAGAGGAGTGAAAGAGAGTATGTTAGTTGAATTGTCACTCATAAAGGGGTGAGAGGAGTAAAAGAGAGTATGTTAGTTGAATTGTCACTCATAAAGGGGTGAGAGGAGTAAAAGAGAGTATGTTAGTTGAATTGTCACTCATAAAGGTGAGAGGAGTAAAAGAGAGTATGTTAGTTGAATTGTCACTCATAAAGAGGTGAGAGGTGTAAAAGAGAGTATGTTAGTTGAATTGTCACTCATAAAGGGTGAGAGGTGAGTATGTTAGTTGAATTGTCACTCATAAAGGGGTGAGAGGAGTAAAAGAGAGTATGTTAGTTGAATTGTCACTCTTAAAAGGGTGAGAGGAGTAAAAGAGAGTAGTTGAATTGTCACTCATAAAGGGTGAGAGGAGTAAAGAGAGTATGTTAGTTGAATTGTCACTCATAAAGGGGTGAGAGGAGTAAAAGAGAGTATATGTTAGTTGAATTGTCACTCATAAAGGGGTGAGGAGTAAAAGGAGTATGTTAGTTGAATTGTCACTCATAAAGGGTGAGAGGAGTAAAAGAGAGTATGTTGTTGAATTGTCACTCATAAAGGGGTGAGAGGAGTGAAAGAGAGTATGTTAGTTGAATTGTCACTCATAAAGGGTTGTGAGGAGTAAAAGAGAGTATGTTAGTTGAATTGTCACTCATAAAGGGGTGAGAGGTGTCAAAGAGAGTTTGTTAGTTGAATTGTCACTTATAAAGGGGTGAGAGGAGTAAAAGAGAGTATGTTTGTTGAATTGTCACTCATAAAGGGGTGAGAGGAGTAAAAGAGAGTATGTTAGTTGAATTGTCACTAAAGGGGTGAGAGGAGTCAAAGAGAGTTAGTTGAATTGTCACTCATAAAGGAGAGAGGAGTAAAAGAGAGTATGTTAGTTGAATTGTCACTCATAAAGGTGTGAGGAGTAAAAGAGGTATATGTTAGTTGAATTGTCACTCATAAAGAAGTGAGAGGAGTAAAAGAGAGTATGTTAGTTGAATTGTCACTCATAAAGAGGTGAGAGGTGTAAAAGAGAGTATGTTAGTTTAATTGTCACTCATAAAGAGGTGAGAGGTGTCAAATAGTATGTTAGTTGAATTGTCACTCATAAAGGGGTGAGAGGAGTAAAAGAGAGTATGTTAGTTGAATTGTCACTCATAAAGGGGTGAGAGAAGTAAAAGAGAGTATGTTAGTTGAATTGTCACTCATAAAGGGGTGAGAGGAGTAAAAGAGAGTATGTTAGTTGAATTGTCACTCATAGAGAGGTGAGAGGTGTCAAATAGTATGTTAGTTGAATTGTCACTCATAAAGGGGTGAGAGGAGTAAAAGAGAGTATGTTTGTTGAATTGTACCTCATAAAGGGGTGAGAGGTGTCAAATAGTATGTTAGTTAACTTGTCATCTATAAAGGGGTGAGAGGAGTAAAAGAGAGTATGTTAGTTGGATTGTCCCCCATAAAGAGGTGAGAGGTGTCAAATAGTATGTTAGTTGAATTGTCACTTATAAAGGGGTGAGAGGTGTAAAAGAGAGTATGTTAGTTGGATTGTCCCCCATAAAAAGGTGAGAGGTGTAAAAGCGTGTTTAAGTGTGATTGTCCCTCATAAAGAGGTGACTGGTGTAAAAGAGATTGTTAGTTGGATTGTCCCTCATAAAGAGGTGAGTGTTGTAAAAGAGAGAATGTTTGTTGGATTGTCCCTCATAAAGAGTTGAGAGGTGTAAGATAGAGAATGTTAGTTGGATTGTCCCTCATAAAGAGGCGAGTGGTGTAAAAGAGAGAATGTTAGTTGGATTGTCCCTAAATGGGTCATAAAGAAGTGAGAGGTGCAATAGAGAGAATGTTAGTTGGATTGTCCCTCATAAAGAGGTGAGTGGTGTAAGATAGAGAATGTTAGTTGGATTGTCCCTCATAAAGAGGCGAGTGGTGTAAGATAGAGAACGTTAGTTGGATTGTCCCTCATAAAAAGGTGAGTGGTGTAAAAGAGAGAATGTTAGTTGGATTGTCCCTCAATGGGTCATAAAGAGGTGAGAGGTGCAATAGAGAGAATGTTAGTTGGATTGTCCCTCATAAAGAGGCGAGTGGTGTAAGATAGAGAATGTTAGTTGGATTGTCCCTCATAAAAAGGTGAGTGGTGTAAAAGAGACAATGTTAGTTTTATAGTCCCTCATAAAAAGGTGAGTGGTGTAAAAGAGAGAATGTTAGTTGGATTGTCCCTCATAAAGAGGTGAGAGGTGTAATAGAGAGAATGTTAGTTGGATTGTCCCTCATAAAGAGGTGAGTGGTGTAAAAGAGAGAATGTTAGTTGGATTTTCCCTCATAAAGAGGCGAGTGGTGTAAGATAGAGAATGTTAGTTGGATTGTCCCTCTTAAAGAGGCGAGTGGTGTAAAAGAGAGAATGTTAGTTGGATTGTCCCTCATAAAGAGGCGAGTGGTGTAAAAGAGAGAATGTTAGTTGGATTGTCCCTCATAAAGAGGTGAGTGGTGTAAAACAGAGAATGTTAGTTGGATTGTCCCTCAATGGGTCATAAAGAAGTGAGAGGTGCAATAGAGAGTATGTTAGTTGGATTGTCCCTCATAAAGAGGTGAGAGGTGTAAGATAGAGAATGTTAGTTGGATTGTCCCTCATAAAGAGGCGAGTGGTGTAAGATAGAGAATGTTAGTTGGATTGTCCCTCATAAAAAGGTGAGAGGTATAAGATATAGAATGTTAGTTGGATTGTCCCTCATAAAAAGGTGAGTGGTGTAAAAGAGAGAATGTTAGTTGGATTGTCCCTCATAAAAAGGTGAGAGGTATAAGATAGAGAATGTTAGTTGGATTGTCCCTCTTAAAAAGGTGAGTGGTGTAAAAGAGAGAATGTTAGTTGGACTGTCCCTCAATGGGTCATAAAGAAGTGAGAGGTGCAATAGAGAGAATGTTAGTTGGATTGTCCCTCATAAAAAGGTTTGAGGTATAAGATAGAGAATGTTAGTTGGATTGTCCCTCATAAAAAGGTGAGTGGTGTAAAAGAGAGTATGTTAGTTGGATTGTCCCTCATAAAAAGGTGAGAGGTATAAGATATAGATTGTTAGTTGGATTGTCCCTCATAAAGAGGCGAGTGGCGTAAGATAGAGAATGTTAGTTGGATTGTCCCTCAATGGGTCATAAAGAAGTGAGAGGTGCAATAGAGAGAATGTTAGTTGGATTGTCCCTCATAAAGAGGCGAGTTGTGTAAAAGAGAGAATGTTAGTTGGATTGTCCCTAATAAAAAGGTGAGTGTTGTAAAGAGAAAATGTTATTTGGATTGTCCCTCATAAAAAGGTGAGTGGTGTAAAAGAGGGAATGTTAGTTGGATTGTCCCTCATAAAAAGGTGAGTGGTGTTAAAGAGAGAATGTTAGTTGGATTGTCCCTCATAAAAAGGTGAGTGGTGTAAAAGAGAGAATGTTAGTTGGATTGTCCCTCATAAAAAGGTGAGTGTAGTAAAAGAGAGAATGTTAGTTGGACTGTCCCTCATAAAGAGGCGAGAGGTGTAAGATAGAGAATGTTAGTTTGATTGTCCCTTATAAAGAGGTGAGTGGTGTAAAAGAGAGAATGTTAGTTGGATTGTCCCTCATAAAAAGGTGAGAGGTGTAAGACAGAGAATGTTAGTTGGTTTGTCCCTCATAAAAAGGTGAGTGGTGTAAAAGAGACAATGTTAGTTTTATAGTCCCTCATAAAAAGGTGAGTGGTGTAAAAGAGAGAATGTTAGTTGGATTGTCCCTCATAAAGATGTGAGAGGTGCAATAGAGAGAATGTTAGTTGGATTGTCCCTCATAAAGAGGCGAGTGGTGTAAGGTAGAGAATGTTAGTTGGATTGTCCCTCATAAAGAGTTGAGAGGTGCAATAGAGAGAATGTTAGTTGGATTGTCCCTCATAAAGAGGCGAGTGGTGTAAGGTAGAGAATGTTAGTTGGATTGTCCCTCATAAAGAGTTGAGAGGTGTAAGATAGAGAATGTTAGTTGGATTGTCCCTCATAAAGAGGCGAGTGGTGTAAGATAGAGAATGTTAGTTGGATTGTCCCTCATAAAGAGGCGAGTGGTGTAAGATAGAGAATGTTAGTTGGATTGTCCCTCATAAAGAGGCGAGTGGTGTAAAAGAGAGAATGTTAGTTGGATTGTCCCTCATAAAAAGGTGAGTGGTGTTAAAGAGAGAATGTTAGTTGGATTGTCCCTCATAAAGAGGCGAGTGGTGTAAAAGAGAGAATGTTAGTTGGATTGTCCCTCATAAAGAGGCGAGTGGCGTAAGATAGAGAATGTTAGTTGGATTGTCCCTCATAAAGAGGCGAGTGGTGTAAAAGAAAGAATGTTAGTTGGATTGTCCCTCATAAAAAGGTGAGTGGTGTAAAAGAGAGAATGTTAGTTGGATTGTCCCTCATAAAAAGATGAGTGGTGTAAAAGAGAGAATGTTAGTTGGATTGTCCCTCATAAGGAGGTCCGATATGTAAGATAGAGAATGTTACTTGAATTGCCCGTAATTAATGTGGGTTGCAGAGAAGAGTTAGCGTTAGATCAAATCCCGGTGATGTTTTTTTTATTTTCATTAGAGATAGTCTCTCGACTGATTAATGTCGATGGATCTACCCGGCTTGACCAGCCCTTATGAGCAGTTGTGTATGGGTTTTTCCCTCCATAATTAAGCTACATTGTTCGTTACTAACGTGGGTTGTTGAGATGAATATGTTAGTTGTGTTCCACTTCATACGCGTGTGAGAGATACAGGGGTAAATGTGTTAGTTAGATTGCCCAAATGTAGTGAGTGTTGTAGAGAAAAGTTGTGTTCAACTTTATTAATGAGACATGTGGAGGCGAGAATGTAAGCTAGGCCTGCATGGCTCGTTTAAAAGCATTTGAGATTTGTAGATGCGATTATGTAAGCCACACGATATCACGAATCGGACACGAAACAGGTTTCGGAACAAGTGGTCATTAAATCACGAGTCATAAGGATCAAACATAATGCTATAAATAGAACGTATGATTATCCTCTCGGGGATAATTTACTACGCCAACATGAACAGCGTTTTATTTACATAAAAGAACTCTTTACACGACATTCCCCGATTCCAAACCAGTTTTACACCTTTTTGACCTAAAACTGGCTGTTCCAGTCTTAATGATATTAATTAGAATAAGAGAACCATGGAATAAAGCATTAGCAAAAGTCTGACAGACTTATTTTTTATTCGCGCTCTTTTTAACTATGAGGGTTTTAAACGGTTACTCTTTGTTATCATTTATTTATTCTGTCACAATATATGTCTGCTTCGATACATAATGATTTGTTATATCAGTGATGTTGACTAATGATATTCTAAACCCGATATGTCCGGTCAAACGTGTAGTTAAACAGTTTATTTGTAATCGTCATGCATGCGCAAAAGACCTTCGAAGCGTTAGTGTTGAGCTAGGCCCTGTCTGTTTGGACTTGCATATGAAGCGTAATGAGGCTAGTTATTGCTTACCCCATGAAATACGATACAAACTTGTACTTGTTCTGCTGATCTTTTACAGGGAGGAATTAGCCAGCAGAAGTCCTTGACATCTTCACAAGTAAAACGGATATACAAAATGCCGTTTTAAATAAATGTTTCTAGTGACGTTCTACATTACTGGGCGACGATAACTATAGACTGTTATTGTGCCATGAGTTCGGATGTGACTTATCAAGCCGATACTGGCACGAAACGATCTGACAAGGACAGAGCACATGTAAATAGGCCTTGTTGATTGGCCTTTTTCTGCTCTCTGTTTACGGACCACACGTTTCCTTTGTGCTCCTCGACTGCTTTCCCTCCAACAACCCCGATCCTCTAGGCCGACCAGCCCAGTAAGCCTGTGAGCGCTGAAGCAAGATGTAATGAGGGGAGATTAGCCCTAGCGAGTACTCCTGTGTTCGGTACTTCATCCTGCCATCTTATGCACAGAAGCTTCATCACGTCCTCCGAAATCCGCATGCTTCTCAAAATGTGGAGAACGTGAGAGTACGCGAAGGCGCTTTCAAAAAGTAGGAAAAGGCTGTAAATAATGGAACACGGCAAGTTGTGTTGATCCACTTTCCATTATAATACAATTCAACCCAAATAATCGAAAATCTAAGAATGCTATGCTTCGGGAAATTGTTCGAACTGTTTGTATATCATGTTGTTTTCATATCTGAACTCGGTTTGTTGTTTCTCCCGTTGCATAGTTATCAAAGAAAAGGTGCTTCCCGCATGTTTTGCCGTCTAACCAAACATATAGTAGATTATGGGCCAATAGTCACACTACCGAGGCTCTTTGACACCAATGTTGTCTCAAATCCAGTTTTTCGAGATATTTCAATGATAATTGAGTAATTCTTGGTCGATTTTATTTATGAGCAGCATGCGATTGTCATGAGAAGCAGGTTGGGACAGGAGGAGCAGGCAATGGTTTCCAATCTTTTAAATTGTTCGAAATTATATTTCTTTCAATGCTACCAAAAACTGAAGATTTGTTATTTTCTGACTGGAATGCTGCTGTGTTTACGGAGTGGTACGTGCGTACATTTCGTCCCGCGTTCTCAGACTGACAGGAACAAAACCATATATGGAGAGACGTTAAGTAAATGGTAAATGTATTCATATTGGTTTTACATCTCGTCAACATTATCTCAAATATTGTTCTATGCCAGACCCTTAACTTTGAAGGAAGACCCAATACTCATACACCCATAAGGGCAGGTCAAGCCAGTAGAATCATCGGCATTTTGTACGTCAGTCGGGAGACTACCTCTCATGAAAACCCCCATACCGTCACCGAGGTTTGAACCCCTCACCCCCCCCCCACCCCCAGATAGGGGCCATGTGATTTCAAGTTATATAGTCTAAACACCAGAACAGGGAGAACCATAGTAAATGGTAGCTTGTAATTCACTGATGAACAGCTAATAAATGTCCAAAATCAAACGTATTTTACAGCCGTTCAAAGGCAGCCGGTATAGATACTGGTATGAAATGACTGATAAAGTAGCAAAATGACTGAAAAACAGGAACACCATCTGTTTGAATTGTATAATATAAAAAAGAAACATGTGGACTTCAGACACTAACTTTTTGTGTAACAAAATTCTTAGCCATACATACATTGTATATCTATCGAAGATATATTAATAAAGAGAATGACCGTTAGAAATGTATTCCACTTTACTCCTACAAGTATCCATAGCAATGTCGACGCCTATAATGGTAGTACATAGCTCATTGGTTTTCTGTTAAAATCAAATTTAAAAGGAGAAGTATAATGATTACGGGTTAAACAGCTTGAATAATTCGATAAAAGAAATTATAATTATTTAAACATTGTGATTCCTTTAATCGAATTATTCAAGCTGGTATTAATATAATGACCTTAAAAGAGCTGTACATGAAAGAGGCAGAAAATGTTGTGTGTTGTTTATACCAAGACATACCTTCTTCTACTAGTGGCATAATGTTTAATTTGTGTAACAGGGCATTTCGATGATGCTACAAACAACATTTCAAAACCCTTGGTCATGTACCTTTAAACTAGAAGAGTTTCAAGGTTGAATTAACTCAAAATGTAAAAATTGTGTGATGGACATCAGAAAATCTTGAGATTGTCCTGATCAAATGCACTAAACCTGAAGTAACCATTTTTGTAGTCTTTTATTGTGCTCAATGTTATATATCTGTACATACAGAGTCGAGTCATAAAGTTTCAAACTGTTGAATTTATACAGTGAAAGATCATGAAAATGGTAAATATTTGAAGAAATCTTTTTCTCTTAATATTAAATCTGTTCCCATCAATTGAGGTACAAGACACAATACACGTAATGAGAATAACTGTCTCCTTTATTTTAGGCAATAACATTCTTCTTCAGCTGACTGGGTTTCAAACACATACAAGCTTAATCTTGGTACAGCCGTTTTAACTTTGCGATGAAGTATGAGTTGTCAGTGCAGGATCTTGGACAAAACATGAGAAATTTTACAGCATATCTGCCTGGCATTCTCTCAGAAGAACAAACCCCTCATCCGTCGTCCCATACTATGTCGGTCATGTATCACATTGAATTTGTTAACAAACTGAAAATAAACAGAAATTTGTCGACAAAAAAAATCATGATAATAAATAACTTCCTTCAACAATATCATTCTCCTTTTTTGCAATTTTTACATCAAAACTTTTTTTTAGGTATAGATTTGCTTAATAATTTAGTTTAAACTTAATTATTTTACATCAATTGTGAGAGAAGCTTAAAGCTCATTGAATTCATTCTCTATGATTGCTTCCTGGATACTTAACCAGTACTCTCGCTGATTTGAAGGCTAGTCCCGGCAATTTTCACTTTGCCTGACGGGGATCAAATCCAGGACCCTCCGTATGGGAGGCCGGTGCTCTACCTCTGCACAACTGTTTCGCAATGTCTGTCTCTTAATATTTGAAAGGAATGTTTCACACATAGACATACAGAATATTGCACTCAGATAACCAATCTGTGGCATTTAAGTCCATATTTTGTTTTCTCATATTTTTATTCCAACTTAAGGAGCATATAATTCAATTTACACCTTATAAAAAGCAAAAAGGTTTTAGCCTACATTTAAACAATTTGCTAATGATGATGGAGGCCTTGTAAAACTTATTAAAGTCGCCATATGGCTGTTGAATAAGAAAACCCAATATACAGTAAATTTGACCAAAACAAACATTGTTTTTTTATTGGACAAAGTTAACATCAAAGATTCAATGTAATACATTCAAACTGTGTTCATTTCTATGGATACATAATCATTACATCAGAATAGTCTTCTATTTACCCCCATCACCACCACAAGCAGCCATGTTTATTTTAAGAAATCTACATGATTTAGGCAAGCAACCTAAGGTCTATTTCAGCAAAATGTTGATGATAACTGACACTTGGTGGATTAAAACAAGGTTGTCCAACTTTCCTTTAAAAAAATAAGCCCTGTCCATTAGTAATCATTTTTATTTTTACAAGATAACAACATGATTTGAAAAACAAGAGGTTCCTAAAGGCCCAGAGTTGCTCACCTGATAACTGGGACATGGGGTGCAATACAATTGTTAGTTTAAACTAGAGCAGGACAAAAGGTCATGAAGAAGCAAAATATTTACAGGATTTGGAAGACTTTAAACATTTTCTTTAGGGCAATTTTCAGTCTGGCTCTGACTTGAACAAACTAAGTAGAGGACTACTATCACATGCTTCATTATACTAAATATCAAATCTAGGCTGCTTTGTCTGCAGAGAATTTTTTTCTAAAGATTTTCTTACATACAATTATGTACAACTGATAAGTCCCTGGGGGTCCATTTTATGCCCAGGTTTCATGATTTGAACAATATTGATAGAGGACAACAAGAGAGATGAAGAATTTAAAAGTTTGTCTGATATACAGCTATGTAAAACTGATAAGCCCCTGGGGCGGGGCCATTTTAAGCCTGGGGGTCATGATTTTAACAAAATTTGTAGAGGACAAGTAGATGATGCTACATACTAAATATCAAAGCCCTAGGCAATAGACTTTCTTATATAAGAAAATAAATACATTTAAATAATTGGCATTAGTAAGATATCAGAAGAACTTTTAACCCAGTGAAGGACATTTTTGGTAATTATGTACATCAAATGTTAGCAACCATAAGATGACAGCAGCAAACTATAGAGAAGAAGAGTGTGATAAGGTTAAACCTACCTGATTTATAGTGTTGCATCCTTTTGTTATCGTACCCAAGTAAGCCATCAAACATACATCATTACATTGCTGCAACAAATAAAATCCAACAGTGTACATCATTAACTCTCTGTCTCATAGCACAAATACAATATCTTCATACAATAGCTTCTGTGAAATTCTCATTTAAAGAACCAGACAACCATGTCTGTATTTCATTCTATGATTCAGACTTTTAAATCTTCTTCAAAAGTGAATTGGAAAAATAAAAAAAAAACTACAGACCTAAAAGTCATTTCCAAAACAATTGTGTTTCAAGAAATTGAGTTTCAAAGGCTGTTTGGATCATTGGTAAGTTTCAAAGATAACTTGAAACAATTCTTGGATGGTAGCCAGAATACCAGACTGGGCCTCATTAATCAGACCCAATTTATAAAACAGATTCTTGCCCTTATGCTGTGACTAAAAGCCCAAATACATAAAAGGTATGGTTTTGGATTATCTAAAATCGGGACATGAAACAACCCAAATCTAAAATCTCCACCAAAGAATTTTTTCAAAGATTTGTACATTTATTTATCTATACACATGAATGGTCAAACTTTGTGTAAATTAGACTATTAAAACTAATCTTAAGAAACAGGGGACAAACTGTTTGTTCTTTTTATCAGTCTTCAAAGGCCCATAGGGAGCCCCTTATTGAACTTACTGAAATGCATTGCAAACAAAGTCTGTTTTCTGCAGCAATATTTACAATATTTTCATTTAAAATCAAACTTTTTGAGATCATTTAATTGGCTCTAATTCCTCTAATAAACGTGTGTGTGAAGCAAAGTTAAATTTGACTTTTACCACTGTGGTAAATACGTGGAAATAAGAGACAATGACCCAGAACAGGTCACCATCTCACAAAGAAGTATACATTTAACTTTATGACTGTATTTACATGCAATATGATTGTGCGAATACCCCTAATGTGTGTCTTACAAAGATTATTGTAATTACTTACAGTGAAGAAGTCCTCCTTGAATGTATCTGTATTTAACACAGGTAACCTGTAACACAAACTGTATGCTTCTCTTAGTATATCCTGATTCTTTGGCAACTCTCCTGGAAAATATAATTGAATCTTTGTTTTTGTTTTTTAATCTTACATCATCATTGATAATCTCTGATGGTAATGGGCGATTTTTTTTCTTCATTGAAAGGGAAGATAATATGCTGATATTTAGTGGTCAAAAGAAGACTTTCCTTCACTGACTTTTAGTCTCACAATTAAGGCAGATTTTGAACACTGTATGTTTATAAATATCAAAGACACAGTTTGCACAGTATATTCTTATTCTGTTACCAAATCTGATCAGAAAACAATAGTTTGAAAGGTCAGGACAGAATCAATGGACTATTATCATATAGCAATGGCCAAAACGGCTGGATACATTTCTATTAGCAAAAACTAATTCTAGTAATTGTAGGTAGATTGTCTGGTTTAAAGCTTTTCACCCATTACCAAACAATGACTACATTTAACCACTTTGTTGCAGACAACACTGGAAAACATTGTGGAAAAAGGAGAAATTGCTTGCTAAGAGCAATTTCACCTTTTTCACAAGGTTTTCTGCTCTATCTGAAAAATATTTTTTTCAATTTCATCATATCTTGAAATGTCGTCTGCAAACTCTTTCAATTTGAATGTCAAACATTTGTTGTTTGGGAAAGGGTTAAAACATGATTTTAGGAATGGAAATATGTTTGTTCATCTAAAAGAAAGATGGAGGTGAAAATGAATGTATTGTTTCATGAAAATTAGGAAGGAAAAGAGTAATGAAAAATATAGCTCTGCTCATACCTGTATTTGGTATTTCTTCATTTGAAAAAAAAAGATGAATACATGTAGTGCTTTACAAATTAATGTCTGTATCACCCATATGGATTATTAAACTGATATACAAGAAAAAATATTTTCATTAATTTGACATGCATGTATACATAAAAGGCATTCAAGTCCCAGTCTGGCTGCATGTTTTTCTTACTTTGGTTCCAATATTTTCAATGCAAATTAAATTTTTGAATAAATAAATAAGACAAACAAGAAACCCCTACAATTAATCAGAAGTGCTAATCGAGTTTCCATAGGTTTCCTTCCATTTCCTTCGATAATAATCTAAGTGGGTTTTGTAACCAACTGTGAGCATATGTATACATTATGCCAGTGAAAACAAATGAAAATGGGGAATAAAAGAAAAAGCAACCACTAAATGAGGTTTAAAAACCGATGGAACAAAAAGGGACCAAAAAGTAAACATACTCCAAGATCATAATGCAAGTTGTGTAACTAGGTATACATGGTCTTTGAAAAAGAAATCTCAAATTAAGAACACTAAGAAAAAAAATGATGTACAGATACAAAACTTTACAGAGGATTATTTTCTATTAAGAAGAAATTTCATCCAAAAAGACACAAACTTAGTCCTGAGTTGTTTGTGTGTGTGTTACCTGATTCTACAGCTTTGATGTATTCTTGTATGAGTTTGACCCGACTGTACAACATCTTAATAGCACTGTGTTGGGCAATCAATTGTTCAGCAACTGAAAAACACATCTATTTGGTTGGCACATAAACAGGTTAGAATATAGGTATAATTATTCAATGAAAAGATTTGATACTTGTTTGATAAAATAGATCACAATCAAAAATGTCAGATTTAATGGTATGGTATGTACAATGCCCCAGCACACTCTCATGCTATGTTGGGGGAAACAAGGTTTCTTCATCAGGCCCTGTATCCCAAAACTTTCTGATTTCATACTAAAACTTAAACCTATTCTTAAACTTAAGACAGAGCTAGAAAAAAAATCAGAATTATCTCCCATTATTGCATTAAACGATAGTATGATCACATCTTTCAATAGGAAGTATGTTATTTAAACTATTTTGGATAAACAGTAATTCAGCAATTTCAGATTGTAGCTATCTATGCTTCTGGATATTGACCAGTCCAAATATCCATGCACCATTGTTTGTTTAACCTTAGAATGCTGGGTAGTTTTCTAAAATATATTTTTTGTATTGTCTGCTTTCCAAAACCTTAAATATCTGCTTAATTTAGATGAGGAAAGATACTCAGAGTAGCAAATAGGTTAGATCACAGGCCAGCTGCCAATTTACTTAGCAGCTGGCCTGTGATCTAACCTGTTTGCATAAGCATGTTGGTCCAAGTTGGTTCCAGCATTATAAGGGTTAAAATTGGATAAAAAAAATGAACTAGGGTGTTTAAAGCAAATCCTACATACATAAGTATGTTAGAGGTTTGGTCATTGGTTAAGCCATTGAAAAATATTTATTTTAACAAAGATTTGTCTTCAAATTGATTGTTCAACAGTAATGCATTGATCTTTCTAAGCCATCGAAATTCTGTGAATCAAAGTACTGGTAGTTTATGAGGAAGCATGGGTAATTAACATGTCATCATGGTGTACTGATTTAAACCGGATCAAATAAAAAAAAAAAATGTTCAAAATGTTTTATATTCCATAAATCAAAATCAAAAAAATTTTCTTATCTGAGGATTGAACCCAAGTTAACTGACACCCTAGAAGGATGCATAACTGCCTGACCTACTTCCTATTCCTGGTCGGAAGCCAAGTTAACTGACACCCACAATGGACGCATAACTGCCTGACCTACTTCCTATTCCTGGTTGTGAACCCAAGTTAACTGACACCCGAGAGGGATACATAACTGCCTGACCTACTTCCTATTCCTGGTTGCGAACCCAAGTAAACTGACACCCGAGAGGGATACATAACTGCCTGACCTACTTCCTATTCCTGGTTGCGAACCCAAGTAAACTGACACCCGAGAGGGATACATAACTGCCTAACCTACTTCCTATTCCTGGTTGCATATGTCTCTACATAAAGACAAATAGTCTTGCATATCTGTTTTTTGTTTGTATGGTGTGAAACCCGGAACAACAATTATTCAGTTATGTAACAGTTTTTCTGGATCAACCAGTACTAGGCTAGGGCTCTAAAATGACCTGTTAAGTGTTATTCCCATGAAGCCAGAGGTAACAATGGAGCTCAAACCAAGGACCAGGTCTAAGTCTGCCAACTTAACCGCTGGGCCACGTAGGACCCCTTGCAAATCTGTAGATTATCCTTTCTTGGCACCGGGAGTGCATGAAAGAGTTAAAGGAATTTGTTGTCATAAAGGGTGAAATACTGTAAGTATGCTGTTAAATTTGAAAAGATTGAATAATACAAAAAAAACAGATAAGACTGACTATCTGTTATTCATGGTTTTCATTAAAAATGTCAAAATCGTCCCAAAATTTATGAACCAGGAAAAATCAAATAAATTGAATAGATGGTTGATACTCTTAAAAACCAATATAAAACTATTTAAGTCTAAAACTTTCATTGCAGCACATGTTGCTTATAACCCCTGTAAAACACTGTAACACAAAGTAATGTATGCTAAGACCCCCATCATTGTTATTAGAATGCAATACAGATGTGTCTTTTATCAGAGAACAATGAAAGTTACACCTCACAGAAAACAGTATTATGGGTGAAAATGGCTACCAATTAGAAGTTATTCAATTAAACATGCATTATAAAACTGTTAACATATATTGAAGATCAGACTGGTTTTATGTTTGTCCCATCAAATATAGTAAACAAATATCACACAGCCTAGCTCTTTTATTGTACATATTCAGATTATGTACCCAAAATGGACAAGCTGGTGGTTCTAGGAGTATATGGTGTATGAAGGGTACAAACCATTGGAGTTTTCCCCGGTGTCCGCTGTGGAAACTCTGGCCACATGGTCCACCCCTATTCTCTCTGCCTCCTCTGTCGCCAGGGTGTACTGTAATTCTACAAACAACATGGTGGCCTGGAGTAGAAACAGTAGGTATCACATTTATCTGGCAAATTCTAACATCAAATATACTCATGTACACTAAATGATTGTCTTCATCTATTGTTTTCATCTTTATGGGTTTTAAATCGCATCAACATTATTTCAGACAATGTTGCAATGCTCGGTTCACAAGGGTAGAGGACAACCCCACTCATGCCTGACAACCTGATGAAAATCCAAATGTGTTCAAACCCATGTGGAGAGGTGCCATGAGATTTTTAGTTCTATACTCTAGCCACTAGGCAGCAGAGGACCCAAAACTTTTCTTTAATTTACTTTTTTAAGTCAAATCATACTACAGCCAATCTTAGATTAAACAACCAATCAAAAGAAACACAAAAAGTGGTCATTCAAAAAATGGCCATCTTATTAAAAGTTACCTTTCCGAAATTTAAGTTTCACATTCTACTATTCATAAGGCATTGAATTAAAATTTAAATGAAAAGAGTGTCCCTGAAATTACATTTAAAAAAATTGTCTCCCCTATAAAATATTGTGTTAATTTCTTTTATGTATTTGTATTAATTAATGAAATAGATGTTTTGCAAATCACCGATTTCAAAACATTACAATTAATTACACTGTTGAGAAAATTAAATGATTTACAACAAGAAACACCTATGTATATGACAGATTTCGGCTTTAAATGATAGCATATAAAAAAGTTCAGTGAAAGGGAAAGAATCTTTTTCAATGAGACATTGTCTCCTGCTTATGAAAACTTATGAGACATTTTCAAATGTTATGAGACATTTCATTTTTCTAATGACAAATTTCCATTGCTTTTTTCAACAAAGATACCTTTTCTTTTTTGATTGATTAGCCGTTTTGTCGGGAAGCGCTGTTCGATTAAAGCCGAAAAACAAAACTATTTTGCGTGAGAAATTAAGCAGGTGAGTCGATTGAAAATTGGTTTGAGTCACATTTTGGGAAATCGTCTTATTTTTTACTCAAGTATAGTTGATATATTTGATAAAGAAAATGAGTTAATGACACAAGGGCACATTAGTGGTATTTGATGAGACAGATTGGTGCACTTTAGAAATTTGAATGAGACATTCTAGGTTTATATGTGAGAATGGCACATGGCACATGGGATTCCTGATCATTTAAAGTTGTTTAAATCCATAAGGTTGCAAGGGCAAGATATAGAAAGAAAAATAAAAGGTAAGTACAATCCTCTCTTTAGACTTTGTAACATGATGTAATCTCCACATCTTTATTTTCAGTTATCAATAGTGACAGAGAAAATGAAAGTAAAGTACAATCTGATCATATGTTGACTTAAACACCCACCTCTCCATTGACCAGATCTATCACTGATTCATACACAGCCACAGGCAACTGAAAAATAGACAAATATCTACATCACACAACGTAATGATTCTGGAAAATTGCAAACAATTCATATATCATCTGACTTTCATAATAAAAAATATACAATAATCTATTGGTAATTTTTAAGAAATTCCAAAATTGAATGCATCTGTCTGAGTGATAATAAAGAATGGACAAATTTTCATTGATGGTGAAAGCTTGGTAGAAACCTATTATAACAGAGAGAAAAAGACCAATTTTCAAGCATTTTGTAGTAAGAATCAAATCTTTCATCAGCTGTACTTTTTTTTTCGAACAGTCTTTAACTGTTTATCTGATAACTTTCTATAAGCAACAAAACAGTTCAAATGACCAAAACTAAGTTTGTCCCTATAGTTGAATAAAGCTCAAATCTTGCATCTTTCGTTCATCCACATTTGATTCAAGCACAGGCACCTAATCCCAGAAAATGAATCTAGTTGATTTATTTCAGTTGTAAGAACTTGTTTCACAACCCATCTAAAATGATGAGAAAATGTATAACTAAAGTAAGTAACTCATCCAATATTGCTGTGTATCTTGTTACGTCAAAGTGTAAGCAATCGCACTGTGAGTATGATATGAGTATATGTTATCATAACAAGAAAGTTAAATAGGTATATCATTGTGAACCTGTGAGATATTACGATAAGGACAATTGCACGAATATTGAAAAAAAACATATCAAAAATGTGGTCAAACCATTTGAAATGGACTATTAAATGCAACTATGGACTTACATCTTGATGCCTAGCTTGTGGATTCATCTTTAACAAAATTGGACTTTCATTAATACCACATATCTGTAAGGAAAAGGAAACAAAGTTCAAAACATCAAAAATAAAAAACAGTAGAGTCTATATCATGAGCAGTGTTAAAAAAGATTCATAATGTGTAAGTAGATTATTTTTCTAGAAAAGGAGAAATGTTTTTTTAACCACAATATCTTCTTTTCGCAGAGTCATTTGTCACGCTTTTTTTAATTGAGTACATTAAGTGATAAGAACAATCCGTTCTTCTAGTGTCTAGTCTCTACCTGATGTAGGTAGGTTGTGAGTAAGCTATCATGTTTTATTTTCCTACCTGTTTGTGCACATGTATGTCTGAATCAACTGGAACATCCCCTGTTGTATACCATCCAAGGAAATCCATTTCACTGAACACCTGTTTAACTGATTAAATAATAGAGTCATTAGATATTACAATGTTGTGCTAATCAACGAGAAATTCCATGGGAGAACAACTCACAAAGTAAATGTTTGTCAGTTTAAACCTAACAAGAGACTATTCTGACAAAGGATATTGCTAGATTAAACACAAGGCAAGAAACATTAGGCTGATCATATTGTAGAGACCAGTCAAGCTGATTTTGGGTCAACTCATACTTTACATAGATCTTTACAGATCTTCATTGAGCTCATTTAATGGTTATAGAGATCTGTTCTAAATTGATTCAAAAGAAAAACATACAGAAAATGGCCAATAGTGCATAGCTGGATCAACATAAATATAAACTCTGTTATGAGTCTACAAACTATTAAAAGCAGATAATTCATTGAGAGCTGGGGCAGGGGAATTCCGCCAGCTATTTTGCTTGGTTTTATGACAAATCTACTTTAACTGTTGATGTCTTAAATACCCATGCCTACTTTTACAACACACCCTCCTACTACGAATATTAATGAAAGCAAACACCACATTATCATGACAATCGCTGATGTGCTTAGCAGAATTTCCTGTTAAAAAGATCAGCCCAATAACTGTTACTGTATATTACAGTAATATCATATTATTACCTGGAGTATGTCAGCCTTTGGTTATCAAGCACTTACATTCATATTAACACTACTGCCTAAAAAAGCTTCGGAAAATACCTCAGTTAAATGAGAGACTGCTTATGCAGCTCATCCTTTTCGAATTGTTACTTCTTTAATTATGTTGTTTCTAAAAATACAATTATCATCTTCCGTATGAAGGAAATAGCAGTTTCAATGTTATACCTCATGTCGTAACACTTACACTGTTCTTCTTTAGTGTTATAGTATACCTCATGTTACTTCCACTGTTCTTCTTTAGTGTTATAGTATACCTTATGTCACTTAGACTGTTCATCTTTAGTGTTATAGTATACCTCATGTTACTTACACTGTTCATCTTTAGTGTTATAGTATACCTCATGTTACTTACACTGTTCTTCTTTAGTGTTATAGTATACCTCATGTTACTGTCACTGTTCTTCTTTAGTGTTATAGAATACCTTATGTCACTTACACTGTTCTTCTTTAGTGTTATAGTATACCTCATGTTACTTACACTGTTCTTCTTTAGTGTTATAGTATACCTCATGTTACTTACACTGTTCATCTTTAGTGTTATAGTATACCTCATGTTACTTACACTGTTCTTCTTTAGTGTTATAGTATACTTCATGTCACTTAGACTGTTCTTCTTTAGTGTTATAGTATACCTCATGTTACTTACACTGTTCTTCTTTAGTGTTATAGTATACCTTATGTCACTTACACTGTTCTTCTTTAGTGTTATAGTATACCTCATGTTACTTACACTGTTCATCTTTAGTGTTATAGTATACCTCATGTTACTTACACTGTTCTTCTTTAGTGTTATGGTATACCTCATGTTACTTACACTGTTCTTCTTTAGTGTTATAGTATACCTCATGTTACTTACACTGTTCATCTTTAGTGTTATAGTATACCTCATGTTTCTTACACTGTTCTTCTTTAGTGTTATAGTATACTTCATGTCACTTACACTGTTCATCTTTAGTGTTATAGTATACCTCATGTTACTTAGACTGTTCTTCTTTAGTGTTATAGTATACCTCATGTCACTTACACTGTTCTTCTTTAGTGTTATAGTATAACTCATGTTACTTACACTGTTCTTCTTTAGTGTTATAGTATAACTCATGTTACTTACACTGTTCTTCTTTAGTGTTATAGTATACCTCATGTCACTTACACTGTTCTTCTTTAGTGTTATAGTATACCTCATGTCACTTACACTGTTCTTCTTTAGTGTTATAGTATACCTCATGTTACTTAGACTGTTCATCTTTAGTGTTATAGTATACCTCATGTCACTTACACTGTTCTTCTTTAGTGTTATAGTATACCTCATGTTACTTACACTGTTCTTCTTTAGTGTTATAGTATACTTCATGTCACTTAGACTGTTCTTCTTTAGTGTTATAGTATACCTCATGTCACTTACACTGTTCATCTTTAGTGTTATAGTATACCTCATGTCACTTACACTGTTCATCTTTAGTGTTATAGTATACCTTATGTCACTTAGACTGTTCATCTTTAGTTTTATAGTATACCTCATGTCACTTAGACTGTTCTTCTTTAGTGTTATAGTATACTTCATGTCACTTAGACTGTTCTTCTTTAGTGTTATAGTATACATTATGTCACTTACACTGTTCTTCTTTAGTGTTATAGTATACATTATGTCACTTAGACTGTTCATCTTTAGTGTTATAGTATACCTCATGTTACTTACACTGTTCATCTTTAGTGTTATAGTATACCTCATGTTACTTACACTGTTCTTCTTTAGTGTTATAGTATAACTCATGTTACTTACACTGTTCTTCTTTAGTGTTATAGTATACCTCATGTCACTTACACTGTTCATCTTTAGTGTTATAGTATACCTCATGTCACTTACACTGTTCTTCTTTAGTGTTATAGTATACTTCATGTCACTTACACTGTTCTTCTTTAGTGTTATAGTATACCTCATGTTACTTACACTGTTCATCTTTAGTGTTATAGTATACCTCATGTTACTTACACTGTTCTTCTTTAGTGTTATAGTATAACTCATGTTACTTACACTGTTCTTCTTTAGTGTTATAGTATACCTCATGTCACTTACACTGTTCATCTTTAGTGTTATAGTATACCTCATGTCACTTACACTGTTCTTCTTTAGTGTTATAGTATACTTCATGTCACTTACACTGTTCTTCTTTAGTGTTATAGTATACCTCATGTTACTTACACTGTTCATCTTTAGTGTTATAGTATACCTTATGTCACTTACACTGTTCTCCTTTAGTGTTATAGTATACTTCATGTCACTTACACTGTTCTTCTTTAGTGTTATAGTATACCTCATGTTACTTACACTGTTCATCTTTAGTGTTATAGTATACCTCATGTCACTTACAATGTTCTTTAGTGTTATAGTATACCTCATGTTACTTACACTGTTCTTCTTTAGTGTTATAGTATACCTCATGTCACTTACACTGTTCATCTTTAGTGTTATAGTATACCTCATGTTACTTACACTGTTCGTCTTTAGTGTTATAGTATACCTCATGTTACTTACACTGTCCATCTTTAGTGTTATAGTATACCTCATGTTTCTTACACTGTTCTTCTTTAGTGTTATAGTATACTTCATGTCACTTACACTGTTCATCTTTAGTGTTATAGTATACCTCATGTTACTTAGACTGTTCTTCTTTAGTGTTATAGTATACCTCATGTCACTTACACTGTTCTTCTTTAGTGTTATAGTATAACTCATGTTACTTACACTGTTCTTCTTTAGTGTTATAGTATAACTCATGTTACTTACACTGTTCTTCTTTAGTGTTATAGTATACCTCATGTCACTTACACTGTTCTTCTTTAGTGTTATAGTATACCTCATGTTACTTACAATGTTCTTTAGTGTTATAGTATACCTCATGTTACTTACACTGTTCATCTTTAGTGTTATAGTATACCTCATGTTACTTACACTGTTCTTCTTTAGTGTTATAGTATAACTCATGTTACTTACACTGTTCTTCTTTAGTGTTATAGTATACCTCATGTTACTTACACTGTTTTTCTTTAGTGTTATAGTATACCTCATGTCACTTACACTGTTCTTCTTTAGTGTTATAGTATACCTCATGTTACTTACACTGTTCTTCTTTAGTGTTATAGTATACCTTATGTCACTTACACTGTTCTTCTTTAGTGTTATAGTATACCTCATGTTACTAACACTGTTCTTCTTTAGTGTTATAGTATACCTCATGTTACTTACACTGTTCTTCTTTAGTGTTATAGTATACCTCATGTTACTTACACTGTTCTTCTTTAGTGTTATAGAATACCTCATGTCACTTACACTGTTCTTCTTTAGTGTTATAGTATACCTCATGTCACTTACACTGTTCATCTTTAGTGTTATAGTATACCTCATGTTACTTAGACTGTTCATCTTTAGTGTTATAGTATAACTCATGTCACTTACACTGTTCATCTTTAGTGTTATAGTATACCTCATGTCACTTACACTGTTCATCTTTAGTGTTATAGTATACCTTATGTCACTTAGACTGTTCTTCTTTAGTGTTATAGTATACCTCATGTCACTTACACTGTTCTTCTTTAGTGTTATAGTATACCTCATGTCACTTACACTGTTCTTCTTTAGTGTTATAGTATACCTCATGTCACTTACACTGTTCTTCTTTAGTGTTATAGTATACCTCATGTCACTTACACTGTTCATCTTTAGTGTTATAGTATACCTTATGTCACTTAGACTGTTCATCTTTAGTGTTATAGTATACCTCATGTCACTTACACTGTTCTTCTTTAGTGTTATAGTATACCTTATGTCACTTACACTGTTCTTCTTTAGTGTTATAGTATACCTCATGTCACTTACACTGTTCATCTTTAGTGTTATAGTATACCTTATGTCACTTAGACTGTTCTTCTTTAGTGTTATAGTATACCTCATGTTACTAACACTTGTTTTTCTTTAGTGTTATAGTATACCTCATGTCACTTACACTGTTCATCTTTAGTGTTATAGTATACCTTATGTCACTTACACTGTTCTTCTTTAGTGTTATAGTATACCTCATGTTACTAACACTTGTTTTTCTTTAGTGTTATAGTATACCTCATGTCACTTACACTGTTCATCTTTAGTGTTATAGTATACCTTTACCACATGTCACTTACTGTTCTTCTTTAGTGTTATAGTATACCTCATGTTCTTCTTTAGTGTTATAGTATACCTCATGTTACTTAGACTGTTCTTCTTTAGTGTTATAGTATACCTCATGTCACTTACACTGTTCTTCTTTAGTGTTATAGTATAACTCATGTTACTTACACTGTTCTTCTTTAGTGTTATAGTATACCTCATGTTACTTACACTGTTCTTCTTTAGTGTTATAGTATACCTCATGTCACTTACACTGTTCATCTTTAGTGTTATAGTATACCTTATGTCACTTAGACTGTTCTTCTTTAGTGTTATAGTATACCTCATGTCACTTACACTGTTCATCTTTAGTGTTATAGTATACTTCATGTCACTTAGACTGTTCTTCTTTAGTGTTATAGTATACCTTATGTCACTTACACTGTTCTTCTTTAGTGTTATAGTATACCTCATGTCACTTACATTGTTCATCTTTAGTGTTATAGTATACCTCATGTTACTTACACTGTTCATCTTTAGTGTTATAGTATACCTCATGTTACTTACTGTTCATCTTTAGTGTTATAGTATAACTCATGTTACTTACACTGTTCTTCTTTAGTGTTATAGCATACCTCATGTCACTTACACTGTTCTTCTTTAGTGTTATAGTATACCTCATGTTACTTACACTGTTCATCTTTAGTGTTATAGTATACCTCATGTTTCTTACACTGTTCTTCTTTAGTGTTATAGTATACCTCATGTCACTTACACTGTTCATCTTTAGTGTTATAGTATACCTCATGTTACTTAGACTGTTCTTCTTTAGTGTTATAGTATACCTCATGTCACTTACACTGTTCTTCTTTAGTGTTATAGTATACCTCATGTTACTTACACTGTTCTTCTTTAGTGTTATAGTATAACTCATGTTACTTACACTGTTCTTCTTTAGTGTTATAGTATACCTCATGTCACTTACACTGTTCTTCTTTAGTGTTATAGAATACCTTATGTCACTTACACTGTTCTTCTTTATTGTTATAGTATACCTCATGTTACTTACACTGTTCATCTTTAGTGTTATAGTATACCTCATGTTTCTTACACTGTTCTTCTTTAGTGTTATAGTATACCTCATGTCACTTACACTGTTCATCTTTAGTGTTATAGTATACCTCATGTTACTTAGACTGTTCTTCTTTAGTGTTATAGTATACATTATGTCACTTACACTGTTCATCTTTAGTGTTATAGTATACCTCATGTTACTTACACTGTTCATCTTTAGTGTTATAGTATACCTCATGTTTCTTACACTGTTCATCTTTAGTGTTATAGTATACCTCATGTTACTTACACTGTTCATCTTTAGTGTTATAGTATACCTTATGTCACTTACACTGTTCTTCTTTAGTGTTATAGTATACCTCATGTCACTTACACTGTTCATCTTTAGTGTTATAGTATACCTCATGTCACTTAGACTGTTCTTCTTTAGTGTTATAGTATACCTCATGTCACTTACACTGTTCTTCTTTAGTGTTATAGTATACCTCATGTTACTTACACTGTTCTTCTTTAGTGTTATAGTATACCTCATGTCACTTACACTGTTCTTCTTTAGTGTTAAAGTATACCTCATGTTACTTACACTGTTCTTCTTTAGTGTTATAGTATACCTTATGTCACTTACACTGTTCTTCTTTAGTGTTATAGTATACCTCATGTCACTTACACTGTTCTTCTTTAGTGTTATAGTATACCTCATGTTACTTACACTGTTCATCTTTAGTGTTATAGTATACCTTATGTCACTTACACTGTTCATCTTTAGTGTTATAGTATACCTTATGTCACTTACACTGTTCTTCTTTAGTGTTATAGTATACCTCATGTTTCTTACACTGTTCATCTTTAGTGTTATAGTATACCTTATGTCACTTACACTGTTCTTCTTTAGTGTTATAGTATACCTCATGTTACTTACACTGTTCATCTTTAGTGTTATAGTATACCTCATGTCACTTAGACTGTTCTTCTTTAGTGTTATAGTATACCTCATGTTACTTACACTGTTCTTCTTTAGTGTTATAGTATACCTCATGTTACTTACACTGTTCTTCTTTAGTGTTATAGTATACCTCATGTCACTTACACTGTTCTTCTTTAGTGTTATAGTATACCTTATGTCACTTACACTGTTCATCTTTAGTGTTATAGTATACCTTATGTCACTTAGACTGTTCTTCTTTAGTGTTATAGTATACCTCATGTTACTTACACTGTTCATCTTTAGTGTTAAAGTATACCTCATGTTACTGTCACTGTTCTTCTTTAGTGTTATAGTATACCTCATGTTACTTACACTGTTCTTCTTTAGTGTTATAGTATTCCATATCTATAACAATTTGTCCATCTATGAAGTCAAAGTACAGCTCAAAGGAATTCATCACTTCAATGTTACGGCCCTTCTGTTTACCAATCAGAGCACCTAAAACTAGAATGAAATAAAACGCATACCTATTTAACATGTCCATGGCACAAACAATACACCTCTGAATGATTCTGTGTTTATAGTCTCCTAACAGACTAGATCTTTTCACATAATAGCCTTTATTTGATTTGTGGTTTCTATTTAATAACTGAATGTCTTCTTTCCAATAATATAGTATTCTTTTTTCAAATCCTCTTATACATGTTATTGACCATTCACTGGTATTGTTAAACAGTATTTGTATATGTATTTAACCATGTGTAATGGACAACATGCCTAGGTATGCAATAAAAAAATGTAATGAATTGTCTTCCTTTAAGAGCAAAACACTTTCTGCTCTCCGAGGATTATCATCTAAAGGAAGCATAATTGAACTGTTATCCAAATTAAACTAGCCTTGAGAGAAACATAATTTGAAATGGCTGACAAAGAATGGTTTTCGGTGCATGTGGACTTTGATGGAAAGAAAAAACATTTCAATTTAGACGCTATTGTTGATGATAACTATATTTACCATGGAATTTTAAACAGTTGACACAGATAGTCTATCTGTCTCATGAGCAAACACCGTTTCAGAAAATAATATATATTCAGTGTGTGAGGAAAGCCTTTAGCAAGTCTTTCATATATAAAACCTGTTTTGAACATTTATTTGGCAACAACGTTTGTTTAGGATTGCCAATTTATTCATTTGATCTAATTCTCCTTACTGAATTTTATTTGTAAACCATTAACAGGTGTATAATTTAATAAACAAGAACTGTCCGTAAGACAGCATGCTCGGCTATTTGGTAATGTCAGAGAAGGGTATAGGTCAGTGAAATATTATTTGTTTCTAGAATATAAGGATGCAAACAATGATTCCTTACAATAGCTGTTGTGAAGTATCAACCCATTCACTATAGTAGTTAATGAGATACAAACTTGCATGTTAAAACTTAACCAAGATTATCTAAGTACAAAAAGCCACAAAATATGCTCAAATTTAAAACCAGAGGTTTGAAACCTAATCCGAGACCTTAAATTATTACCCCGAACACATGTGAAGTATCAACATGTTCACTATAGTAGTTCATGAGACACAAACTTGCACGTAAAAACTTAACCAAGATTTTTTAAGTACAAAATGTCGCAAAATTTGCTTAATTTAAAACAAGAGGTTTGAAACTTGGTCAGGGACCTTTAATTATTACCCTGAACACATGTGTGAAGTATCAACCCATATCATACAGTAGTTCATGAGATACAAACTTGCATGTTAAAACTTAACCAAGATTTTCTAAGTACAAAAAGCTGTATAATTTGCTTAAATTCAAAATTAGAGATATGAAACTTGGGCAGGGACCTTGAAGTATGACACTGAACACATGTGTGATGTATCAACCCATTCCATACTTTAGTTATTGAGATACAAACTTGAATGTAAAAACTTAACCAACGCTGGGTGAGTAGTATAGCTCTCCTTATTCTTCAAATACGAGGGTTGGTAGGGAAGTTCGTGGACTGGTACTAGCAAAAAGATACTCAGAAGTATACATGTATAAGAAGTATATAATCATACAATTTGATCTATTACCTCAATAATGTATCAATTTCATGAATGTGTGATTAACATTTAAACAAATATAACATAAAACAATAATGTGGTAGTGCGTACCCGGAGCATGGCAGCGTACAAAACGCCATGATAACGTCAAGATAAAGTTAAATGTCTTTTCAAACCATTTCCATGTAGTAAGCGGGTGTTTGAATGCATTTTGTGTGTTTTTGAACCCATTTATTGTAGACAACAAGGTACCAGTAACTGTCGTAGGATTTTTCCAGATTTTGAGTTTATGCCCATTTGGAATTTGGTGTTGAAGAATCATGCTTTTCGGTCCTTCAGTAGTCGCGCGGAACCCAACGTGTGTACACATTTTACATTCCTTATTCAACACTTAAAATATCATGTAAAGTTGGATGGGAAACACCTAGCGAGTATACTTCCGTACGCTAAAGTTCTCAAAGTGTGCCTTCTCTCATTGTAAAACCAAGTATTTTACTTTGTCTTTGATAAAACATCTAAGTACCGGTGGATGACCTCACCGCTCATCATTTTCTATTGAATCTCTCCTAAAACTGTTTATGCCATTTGAATGCTAGTGATCTGCTATATTTCTAAATAGTGCTGGAGCTCTTTAACATGTTGAATGTCTCAGTTGGTGTCCGATCAAGACCAACGCAAAATTTAACAACCGACCTTTATTCAACGTCGTCAATTGACGTCATGGTTTCTTTAGTTTAAATTACAAACGCAGTTATGAAAATCCTTGTAACTTTCGAATGCGGAACCGGAATTACATCACAATTTCAGGTCATGACGTCGGCGATACAATATCATAGCAAATGAATTTGCATAGATTTTCACAGGCGGGAACATTTTCTATCGAGTGATAAGTCAAAATGAAAAAGTTTGAATAGCATTTAAATTTTGACGTGCTCCGGGTGCGTCCACCCACGTTACTATGGGGACTGATGATTCGGCAAATAATAGACAAAACTTAACAGAACACATGCTCCGGGTTGACAAAGAGTTATACAGCATTTATTGAAGATTTCAATGATTTATGACAGATAATAAAAAAATTATGATAACAAGTCCACAAACTTCCCTACCAACCTTCGTAGTCGAGCTAAAAATAAAGTAAATACATGGAAAATTGATATAGATTTCCTCAAGTAAAAGATTGCAATTTTCAATTTCAAGAATGTGCAGGATGAATCAATGAATCCCCAATTTATAACATATTATTCAGAATGGAAAAAACACAGTTATTACGATACAAGATTATTCTTTGGTTTCAAGCAGTACCAATAGCGGTTAAAGGTGATTCTAGTATCGTAATTTGACACAGAGCCATAGGAGGAATCACAATGGAGAAACCATTTTAAAAGTTGAGTACAGTCTTTATGGACAGTAACCAGCAGGCGTAAATGGTGAATATTGTGTACAGTCTTGATGGACAGTAACCAGCAGGCGTAAATGGTGAATATTGCCTACAGTCTTGATGGACAGTAACCAGCAGGCGTAAATGGTGAATAATGTGTACAGTCTTGATGGACAGTAACCAGCAGGCGTAAATGGTGAATAATGCGTACAGCATTGATGGACAGTAACCAGCAGGCGTAAATGGTGAATAATGCCTACAGCATTGATGGACAGTAACCAGCAGGCGTAAATGGTGAATAATGCGTACAGCATTGATGGACAGTAACCAGCAGGCGTAAATGGTGAATAATGTGTACAGCATTGATGGACAGTAACCAGCAGGCGTAAATGGTGAATAATGCGTACAGCATTGATGGACAGTAACCAGCAGGCGTAAATGGTGAATAATGCGTACAGCATTGATGGACAGTAACCAGCAGGCGTAAATGGTGAATAATGCGTACAGCATTGATGGACAGTAACCAGCAGGCGTAAATGGTGAATAATGCGTACAGCATTGATGGACAGTAACCAGCAGGCGTAAATGGTGAATAATGTGTACAGCATTGATGGACAGTAACCAGCAGGCGTTAATGGTGAATAATGTGTACAGCATTGATGGACAGTAACCAGCAGGCGTAAATGGTGAATAATGCGTACAGCATTGATGGACAGTAACCAGCAGGCGTAAATGGTGAATAATGTGTACAGCATTGATGGACAGTGCAGTAACCAGCATGGACAGTAAATGGTGAATAATGCCTACAGCATTGATGGACAGTAACCAGTAGGCGTAAATGGTGAATAATGCCTAGCAGGCGTAAATGGTGAATAATGCGTACAGCATTGATGACAGTAACCAGCAGGCGTAAATGGTGAATAATGCGTACAGCATTGATGGACAGTAACCAGCAGGCGTAAATGGTGAATAATGTGTACAGCATTGATGGACAGTAACCAGTAGGCGTAAATGGTGAATAATGCCTACAGCATTGATGGACAGTAACCAGCAGGCGTTAATGGTGAATAATGCGTACAGCATTGATGGACAGTAACCAGCAGGCGTAAATGGTGAATAATGCCTACAGCATTGATGGACAGTAACCAGCAGGCGTTAATGGTGAATAATGCGTACAGCATTGATGGACACACATTAAATGATCGTAGAATTTTGTCATATCTCTGTGTATAGCATTGTTGGATACCCTTAAAATTTAATATTTACATCAACTCATTGTTTTCAACATAAATTGCACAAGACAAATTATAGACATCATTCTCGTCATACATATTGCCTGCGGTAGCAATGTTTTTTTGTGAAGTCAGAGCAGGTAAAAAAATACTGACATTTCAAATGTTTTCCACATAAAGAAAAAGTCTTTAGTCTTTGGTCTCACTAAATGTTTCACAAAAAAAGGCATGAAAGCGGCTTGCAATAATGTGACAATATGATGTCAGTTTCTCAAAATTTCAAAACATTGACAGGATTTATATATAGAAAGAAGAATTCTTATCATGCAGAAAGCAATTAACTTTTTTGGACAAAAAAAGACATAAAAAATTAATGGTGGTGTTAAAAGTTTCTGGATGTCATAAGATTTTTTTTTGGAATTTACCAAAATGAAAGAATACACATTTATTTAATATTTCAGGAGATTAACCAATATTATTTCTAAGGATGAATTTGGGCATTTTTCATTTAATTCAAGTCCATTGGCAGAATTTAAATATAGCGTGCATATATATGTCAAGCTATAAATAACTGGTTAAATGATAACAATAATACATAGGCGTAGGAGCCGGGGGGGCCAGGGGGGGCCCGGCCCCCGTAATATCCAGACTGGGGGGGCCAGAGTATACTTTGGCCCCCCCCCCAATATTCACAATGGAAGATGAAGATTTTTGGAAAGAAAAAATGATAGAAATGAAATTTAACAGCAGAATTAATATAAAAGTGTATTTTGTGCTTTATTTAATACCAACTCGCCTTTTGTTACGAACAATAACCAAAACATTTTGACGTCATCATCGCAAATGGCAATCTGAATACATCAGGTTTATCGTATGAAATCTCAGCTCACGGAAAGTAGTTTCAACTAACGAAAACAATGATGCAAATCGTACTCTAAGAAGTCAGACCCTATATTGTTTTTAAATATAAACTTATTTTTTTCTGTTTATTGTAGACGAACTCGTGGCTGTGACAGCATGGTGGCTGTCACTTTTAGTTAATATCAGTACAAAATGCTTTCCGCGTGAGATCGAGTATTGGCCAATCCTATCTTCTTTTTCTTTTGGTTATTTTGTCTTAACTAAGATACACATTTTTATACACTTTCTTTTAATTCATTTAATGATATTGAATTTGTAGACGCATTATTAGTCATGAGAAAGATTAGGAATATTTATTCTTAGACCGGTCTCATCTGAAGTTGGCCCCCCCCAATGTTGAAAACGCTCCTACGCCTATGTAATAGTTACTAAGATTAGAATACACACTGAAAACAAGCATACATTGTCTTGCACCAAAGTGTTTACATCGAACTAGCCAGAATAACATATGGTTGGCAATGTAAAACTTCCACAGCAAGAACAACAGGGTATACGGGGTTCATAATTAACACAAAGAAAAAAGTCTGGTTTCTTACAGAATTAGGATACATTATAAATCCGAATCGTAAGTGAAACTTGCCATTCAAGAAGTTGCTAAGCAAAGTCATTGTGTGTGGACACGCCCATTTTACTCTACTGACGATTCCATTCCACCCAAATACCATCCGACAATCTGACAATAAGTCTTGACTGTGAATTAGTCCGGAATGTATCTTTTCTTGTTTTGTTTTAAAGGAGATATGCTCAACAGAGGTAACTACCGTGGTCTTATTGATCAAGTCATGAAAGTGTATTTTTTCTCCTAATGGTTAGTCAAACTAATTTGTCATGATCGAGTTATATTGAGAAATTATTGCATCCGGCCATATCTTCCATCATGTCAAACTTTCGAACAGTTCATTTAATGGTGACAGATGCAATGAGGTTTTCATCGCAACATTTTTACACCCATATTTCCACTATTACAGTAAAATATCAAATGATTACTAATCGTAGTTGTAAATTAATTCTTGTTTAATCATTTCATACACATAACATGTTTGTATTCCGCATATTTACTTTGTAAGAACAGTTTTGTTAACACTAGCTGACCATTTTCTGCTTTCCTCACTTCCAGATACATCCATGAATAGAAATGGTGCACTGGTCATCGACAATTCCACTGTCTTGAACTTTATGTACTGTGTACATTAGGCGACTGGAGCATCTTATTTTTCACTAAATTCCAGTTTGTCTTATATCACGTCAATACCAAAGTTACCAAGTTGTTCAAAGACACGATTTTAAACTGCTTAACAGTTTCTTTGGTGGATCAAAACTTAACCCCTTACTCCACAATAACACGGATACGGCATTCACCACAATGTGCCCAATCAGAAAATAAAAGACAATCTTCAAGTGGAATAATTTTGACTACTTTAATGGTGAAAGTTTACTGCAGGATCAAGGTGGGCTTAAGATTGATGGAGGAGTCGTTTAGTGAGGGTCAAGAAAAACCTCACACTGCGCTTGATAGGTAAAGTGGCATCCTTGTGATGTAGCCATTATGGTTTTGAGTAGTCAAAATAATTTGACGTGAAGATGGCTTTTTAGTGTCTGATGGGGTAATCTAACATTGAAATTTTGAAGGATCCAAATAGGGTCGGACTTTCCAATTCTGATTTTCAGATTTAAAGCACAAAATGTCGATGTAATGGCGATGCAGAAAAGTGGTTGGCTTTCTCTCAAAATTAAGCAACGTATATCGCAGTTAGTACCTGGATGGGTGACCCACGATGGCTTTACTTCGAGAGGGACCTGATACACGTTACAGATATGACAAGATATGTAAAATAAATTTATATACCACCAAATAATGGCATCAATTGCTGTTAAACAATTAAAAAAAACGCTTATTAGGTTTTTCACATTTCAGTGCACATGTGCAGAGAAAATTTATAGGGAGCAAAAAATCATCACCTAGTGTTAATTAAACCGTTCTTACAAAGTTAGTATGAGGAATACAGACATGCTAAGTGCATGGATCAATTAATAAAGGTTTAATTCACAACTGAGTAATTTAATATAATTTTCAATAACAATGGCAATATGGGTCTTCAAACGTTGCGACAAAAAATTTGTCGCATTTGTCCTCCATTAAATGAATTGTTCAAAAGTTTGACGTCAGGGGAGATATTGCCAGATACAAAAATTTCTCAATATCTTAACCTTCAAAAATACCCTTGATTTTATATTTTGTTGCCAGTTTAGCATACAATGCATAAGGGTTTCACCACAAGTTCTCACAACTTAGAAATGGCCATATACCTTTGTAATTGCGTCTTAATTAGAGTGTTCTTAACCATGTGTTATTAAAAAGAAGACATGTAATCTCAGATTGAGAACTTCTTACAGCAACTGATTGCAGACGGTTGTTAAAATAATTTACAACCCATTTTGATAAAGGCCATCGTAAACCAAGATGGCTGGGGTTGATGATAAGACTTGGTCAAAAGCCTTGGAAATATCACAAAAGACCATAGCCTGGGGTCCTGGCCTGTGCGTATATCCCGCACTATGTGTGGTGTATATGCACGGGCCAGGACCCCAGGCTAAAAAGCCCATTCAAAAATATCTTTTTTGGAGAAGTACCTTCAAGATTATTGCCAATCAATTGATGCCCAGTAGAATAGCCCCGTAAGCATCATGTACACGATTTAGTCAAACTAATTTGACGCGATCGGAACATTTTGTATCGGGCAATATCTCCCGTCAAACCATTCATTTAATGGTGGCCACTTGCGACAAAAATTTTGTTGCACCCTTTGAAGACCCATATTTCCATTGTTATTAGAATTTATTGAATTATTTTACTCAATGTTGTGAAATAATCCTTTTTTAATTGATCCATACGCTTTACATGTCTGTATTCCGCATAATTACTTTGTAAGAATGGTTTAATTATCGTAAGTAGACGATTTTTGCTCCCGATCATTTTTTTCTGCGCATGCGCACTGGAATAGGAAAAACCTATTAAGCGTTTTTTTAATTGTTTAACGGTAATTGATGCCATTGTTAAGTGGTATATAAGTTTATTAACATATCTTGTCATATTTATTGACTTAGAATGACCATTTGTGCTTTAAATCAGAAAATTAGAATAAAAAAAGTCTGACATTATTTGGATCGTTTGAAATTTCGATGTTGAATTGCCCCATCAGAAAATAGAACGCAATCTTCACATCTAATTATTTCGACTAGTACACAATTATTCTAAATTAGGTATATTTTACAAGTATCTGTAGAAAATCTCAATAAGGATCCATGAACGAAGCTTTAACAACATTTGGACATTTATCGTGCTTCGCTACAGTCAAAGTAGCAATAGCCTTTTAGACTAGAAATCTGGATTAATCTGTAAGTCTAAGTCTCTTGTCGTAAATTTGCCTACATAACCAAAGACCTAATAAACAGTCCATGTTGTTTCCGTCAATAGGTCGCACCTGTATGTATTAAACATTTGAAACGGTCTTTATGTTATTATCCCATCATTCTCACCCTGTCTCGGTTGGCCCTCCTGTGCCCTAGTCCTTGTCCAGTGTTCGGAAACGTTCATAATGACAAGTGGATGCAGAGAGACGGACACACTTCCAGACGTCCCAACAGACGCCATAACCGTCGACTTCTCGCCGTCTACTTCCATATTAGATGCCATCACTTATAAGTCACAGACAAGTTATAATTTTAATCAAATGTTAAAAATGTCACTTTATTTTTATTTTTTCATCAAGATCATGCAGACGCTTATGCAATTGTGGTAATGTAAAATAATTATCATAATTGTGTTGCTGTCGTCTCGAGTCATATTATTATCATTTTATTTTTTTGGTAGACCGCATATCAGACCAATTGAACCGAATTCCATTGCATCAGAACAGAGACATAGATAACATGTTATCTATGTCTCTGATCAGAACACAGACCTGATAAAAACAGTATTTATTGGGTCTTTGCACTGGAATTAAATTTACTAACATATAGCGAATCGCGACGGTGTACCCCGTTGTTATTGGTTACGCACTGTTGCATCTCGGGAAATCGGGTGAAATGCCCGGATATTCGGAAGCGGGAATTTATGCTCTTTGCAATTGTCAACATATCTTGAAACCACTGTTTCAGAGCAAAGACCTTATAAACATGTTTATTCGGTCGTTGGTCAGAGGGAAAATACATATATGCTGCTTTTGTTGTATTGATGACTTACCTTTTTACTGAATTACAGAATTACGTTGCTTGTTCCAAAATCAAGGCAATGGTACATAGATGGTCAATCAATGGATAGAGACGAAAGAATAATGTCAGGTAGATTTAAATTGAAAGTCGGGTCGACGTTTTGAAATCAGGATATCTGTGTTTCACACCGAATAAGCTACCAACTGAGATTTTGGAGCTTGAAACAAAATGCTCTTTTCTTCGAAAGGTGTTTAAACAATTTAATATTCATTAAGCCAGGCATGTTTCCTAGCCTAGATCTTTATATAACAGAGACAGGATACATGGATAACGGGATTTTCATAATTGAAAAGCAAGTTGAAACGGCGAAAGCCTAGATAATTTATCAAACTCCTTTGACCAAAAGCTCGCCCCTGACATAATCTGCACGACAACAGAATAATGAAAATGTGACAATACAGAGATAATGACGTAAAACGGATTATGAAAATGTGACAATACTGAGATAATTACGTAATACCGATAATGAAAATGTGACGATACAGAGATAATGACGTAATACGGATAATGAAAATGTGGCAATACCGAGAGAATGACGTAATACGGATAATGAGAATGTGTTAATATAGATAATGACATAATATGGATAATGAAAATGTGTTAATAAAGAGATAATGACGTAATACGGATAATGAAAATGTGTTAATAAAGAGATAATGACGTAATATGGATAATGAAAATGTGACAATATAGAGATAATGACGTAATACGGATAATGAAAATGTGACAATATAGAGATAATGACGTAATACTGATAATGAAAATATGACAATATAGAGATAATGACGTAATACGGATAATGAAAATGTGACAATACAGAGATAATGACGTTATATGTGCGATTTTCCTTTTGCATTTCACAGTATATTGTTGACGTAGAAGGATCATTTCGAAAAAAGTGCAGTATCCGATTTGATTTTGCGCATACATCAACACCAGACAAAACCATCGATCTATTGACAGAAAGGACAGTACGACAGCAAGACTTTTCGTCAATTGATAATCTTTAGTATCATTAAAGATGATCATTCATGACACTTAATGAAGCTTATATGTAAGCATGCTTTCTTCTTTTGAAAATAGTTGCGTTCTGCATGCCCAAATATTTTTTCTTGTCTTTGAGTAACCATAAAATCATTCATAAGATACGCCATTCATGTTTGGAGAGACGCCGTTTCAATCTGAGACATTTTTTTGCGTCTGAAATGTGTAATACAGATGTCAATAATGTTCGATTTCGTTCTCCTTTTTTATATTTGAAAATGCATTGCTGTGACAAATAGCTTAGCGCTAAACCCCCCTGCATTTCAACTTTGCCGTATGATACATACACATATATGTTACCGTTTTCAGGACCCAAACCGAATATACCGTTTAGCAATCTTTGCTGTGCGGTGGATCATATGAAGATGAGGAGTGCATCACATCAACGCGACTTGATCGTTTTCAGAAATGGATAAAATATAGTCATATTTCTTTCTGCACAAACATGTGGCAAGTATCAATCATATTAGAAAAGGATCCAGCAATAACTGCGACAAAGATTCCACGAGATTGCGAGTCGATGAGGAGAAACAGACCGTCTTAGTTCCCAAAACAGTCGATTTACAACGGTTTATTGACATTTTCCTCTTGACAATTGATGAGGACATGTATTTGGGAGTCCCTCTAAAATCAAACTGTGGTTTGAACAGACTCATTGTTGAATGCTTGAACTTCCTTAATATTTAGGCACGTTGATGGAGGGTAAGTTTTCGCGTGTATTCCCAACTGGCGGTTCAAGTACATGTTTCTGCTTTAAAGCATATATGAAATGGGTCTATTCTGATGAATACGAATTGCCTTAATTTCTTACTGGTTTAAAAAAGTTCGTACAACATAAATTGGAAAGCAACAGACGGCTCTATTTTCATTTCTGTTCCGCAATGACCTATATTCGGAAGCTCGGGAATATGCAGCGGTCGCCGCGACAAAGTACAATTAATTCTGTTGAAACAGACTTAAGTCAAGCTTGTCGTTGTAAGAAGCACGTGCCGGTTAATAGGCAAGCACAGCTACTCTGTGAAATTTGCGACGTTATTCCATGCCGCACAATACGTCCATTTGGTGTGTACCGTAACGCATGTATGTATAAAACTTTATGTAAGATACACGGAATGGACGGGAGTTTACGGAAAGGCCTGTGTGTCTCTCTCTTTTCGGAATTGCCTTTGTTTTCGCTAGGCAATGGTGTATGAAGAAGTCCGATAAGTGCGGACTTTGAAGTTCACTAAGAAGTATTCCTCCGGGAATCGAGTTTTAGTGTGAATTATCTTTGATTGGAAGGGAGACGTGAATAGCATTGTTTCAAATACATCAATTTATTCCAATTAATTATGGCAAATAGGCGGGAATCTGAGGCCCGAAAAGAGGCTTAAAAAAAAAGTTCTTTTACCCCAAATGGTAGAAAATTTTCATTGGTGTTTTTAAATAGCCTAAAGTATCCCTGAAAGTTCTAGAGGGGATGCCAATTCTGAAAGTGGTGCAGATTTTTAAAAATTGAAGTTTTGTAACATGACTGTCATATGCTTTTGTACTTTTTCTTCACATCTCTAATGTATACAAATCGCTCATTCTACCATACTTATCATCCATTAACAGCATTGAAACAAATTAGTTTGCATGGAATATATAATATATTGGTATTTTGAGGCCTTGCTTATCAAAAATAGATTTTTGAATGTCAATTTTGACATTTTCCTGCTGCTTTTGTTTCGTCTATTTGTAAAATGTTATTCAACAATTTTACATGAGCACTATGTATTTACAATACATTGAGTTATATATTGAGTGAAAGACTAATTCATGTAGTTTTTTATCTAGATTTATGCAATTTTCCTTAAGACAGTTTGATTTTAATAAGTTTGCTGGGGGCAATATTATATGCTTGCATATGTTACATATAAACGCCTACTTTTCGACTCACTTGAACTAAAATGTATAGCAACAGGGTGGTTACTTGTAGTTGGCATTGGCACTTATGTTATGTTACTGTATACCATCAACACATTCTGTTTGTGAAAATCTTTATAAGTTTTCTGACAGATATTGTTAAATAAAGTGGTCACAACATTAGATTTTGTTTAAAATCATTTATGAACCAGAACTTATATTAATTAAATAAAACCAGCGGCCTCCATGAATGGTCACATAAGGTTGATGAAATTCATGGTCTTTTAATATAGCGCTAGATTAATATAAAAAAGCATATGGAGAAGCTTAGTGAATTCTTTTTACAATGTATAAATCAACACTTAGCCTAAGATTAATTAGAGATCATGTCTAATTAAGTCAGCAGAGGAGACAATAATAACCATTTAAAATGCTTCCACATTATGTACTGCATGTATTGCCCCATCAAATAAAGCATCATATTTGCAATTATATGAGTATCTTACAAAACCCACACTTTATGTACACATAGCTTACATTCATTGTTATTTCCCAATGAATTATCATTTCAAAACGTTGGTTTTGTCATTTTAAGCCATTTCAAACCTGGTTACTTTATTTATATCACTCTGTCATAAGGTTTCCTTATGTGTTTTTGTGTTGATTTCCCGTCATGTTTGATGCTTAATCTTCACCACTCTCTGAATACAAGTCATTTTCTAGTCTATTCAAATAGGTTTCATCATCACACAGACATGCATTGGAAAACCAGAACACCAGTCTTTCTTTCAGCAACTGAATCGTCACGACAGGCAGTTTGTTTTGAATGAGCACCATTCCCCAAATGCCTTCTATTTCAATCTGTTCACAGATTTTTTCAAGAATCTGTGAGCTCTTGTTTCTCTGTCGTATGATTGTCATTTTAGGATGACCTGTACAACATTAGGGCCATACACATTTAATTCCACAAAAACATCTTCCAATCCATTCTCCTCCATAATCTTTCCTTTATCATCCATGAAGTTCATGACCATTAGTATTCCCCCATTTCCAACTTATCGTTTTGGAACTCATCCATATTCTTCCATTTGATCAAGCGAGCTTTATCATATATGTGACATATGTCCAGTTTGGACCAAGGGCTGGGAACATTCTCTTGAAGGTATTGTATTTTGTGGCAGAGGCTGGGATCAATGGATAATAACCAATTTTGGATTTTAGAATTGCTTGACTTGTGACTCACTTTTGCATAAAACACTGTCGCTCCTGGCAGCTAATTTTCAAGGCAATCAATGTCCATTTTAAACAGTTTGGTAGGCATCATTAGCAATTCAATAAATAAGTTGTCTAAGGCTCTTTCATCTCTGTACTCCTCTGGGCAGGAAAAGAACCGCCGTGTGTTAGCCTTTCCCTAAAAATGCAATGGACCAGGTAATTTTCATGCCATATTTGGACATTCCAGTATCTCAGAGGTCCTCACGGGTGGCCTGCTGTTTTCATGCATTGGGTTATTATTGTTGTCAACTTGATATATAACCATTTTTACGATGTCCAGGTGTTTACCATCTAGTGACTCTGCAGCTCTGTTGAAGTTATCTCCAGCTGCCTAAATTGTAACACAAGATGTTATGTTTGCAGCTACAGGGACTACTTTTTGTCCACAGTAATAGCCAAACAAGTGTCTATGCGTTCTACATCATCATAACTGATGCCAAGTCTATTTTTATTCAACAATGCAATTGCCTCTTAGGACTGCGTAAGCTGGTGGATTGCAAAACCAAGTCCTACACATGTATATGCTTTGGTATCTTGCAATTGTATAAATAATATCTTGACATATCAACAACACTTTTTTGATGCAGTGAGGGACACTTCTCCTTTATGTAAGACGGTTTCCGGTTTCATATTTTCATCGGCCAAAAGTATCCAAGCAATACAAAAAATAAAGATCTCATGTGGCACTATTTTCTCTTCTTGCTCAATGGTTATCATAGAAGAATGGTCAAGAGGCTGGACTTCAATACAACTCAATTCAAGTCACATTTCTTTCATCGCAGTAGCAATGCAGCATAAAAACAAAATTCCCCTGAGGTATTGGTTCATTCTCTCCTAGCAGATCAGATTTTAGCTTTGTAAAGTGAATGCCCCTTTTTAGGTTTGCTGCATGGTTGATAACGTCTTCAAGTCTAATATCATTATCAACAATTATGTCAGGATTCCCTTTAAGATGTGATTTAAGGAATTGCAATCTGTGAGCATAAATTGACCCAAGTTTGGCTTTGAGATTATTGTACCCAACGTGTTTTCTTCCTCTATTGGCATTGATTTACTCAACAGTGTGAGGTACTTATGCAGCAAAACAGTAAGATCTGGATGTATTTCACTGATAAGATTCTCCAGTGCTGTATTGTGCACATTTTCATTGTCAATGCTAATGCACTCTGTGACATCTTGCTTAGTTTAAACTTATTTATTTTACATCGATTGTGAAACAAGTTTTTACAATGTTGATAAATCATGCTCGATTCTGCTTCCTGGATACATATAACCAGTACTCACGCTGAATATGGATAAATGAAAGGTTGCAGGGCAGATCCCGCTACTCACGGGATTCAAACCCACGACCCTCACGTCCTGAGGCTGAGGCTCTACCCACTGTCCTCCTCCACCTTACTTAATGTACCTGCTGTGAAATTATCTGTGATACTTAGCTTCATTGGCAATAAGTTTGCTATAATCACCCACTTTGCAGTCGAAATGTGTATCACACCCTTCTCTTGTTCTGCTCTCTAATGTTTTGCAAAATTCGAATGTTGCAACATAGATCAACTGCTTATTTTTCATGTACTATTTCTTTTCACAAAAAAATGCAAAGATCTTTCCAGTTGAATGAACGCCTTCATAGAAGAATATAGACCCTCTGAATCGTTGTCCTGGTTTTGTTGTTTCAGCCTCGATGCATGGTGATTGCTTGTAAATATACTGTAGCAGTTTTTGTGCAAAATGATTTCCTTATTTGGGTCACTCATTTTCAGGCCACAAACTTGACTTTTCAACAATGTTGTCAAAGTATCTTTTTGTATCACTATCATCGGCTTCATTTCAGCTGTGTAGTGTAGCAAAAAAGCTTTCTACTCCTTGACTGGGTGGATTTCTGATAGGCTCATCGTTGTCATTTTGGCAAATCATACCCGAGTATGCTTCACTCTTTCTTTTAAAAGCATACTAGCGCTCAGAAAAACTGCAAAACTGGGTAAAATGAGTTATAGATTAAGATAGAATATTTTGAAACGTAGCGAAAAACAACTTGATCAATAAAATATAACGCCTGCACTATTTATTATTTATTTTTCAAAGTGCTATTTTTCACGAATTTGGTGCCCACCAATTTAACTTCATAGTTCACATTCGAGTAACATCTGAAATAGCAAGGAGAGCTCAGATTAACGAGTGGCGATCATCTTGTTAGAATAATCACGAGAAACACATAAAAATACTGTCATTTATCCAAATTATTAACAACGTGAACATTAAAAATGGAGATTTTTTGGGGGTTTATTGGTTCCTGGAGTTTCTCGACTGACCTAGTTTTATCGCTAATTGTAAACAAACCTTAGACTAATCACTCTTTTAAAAGCATCATGTTAATGTGTTACCTTCTCAATTCCTCTGTAAAAGGGAATTTAAAGTCCTTTTGAGCGAATTTTCAATTATTCAAGGACTTTCACAATTTTAGTGTATATGAGCGCAAGTATTGCTTTAAATGTTTCACGTTCAAAGGACTCATATCCATGTTTTCATCAAAACTACTTATTTTTACCTGAAAAAAAGAGTAAAACATCTTTAGACACTATGTAAAGTCTGTTTATAATGGTTCATGGAAAAAAACATATTGATTTTTTTATTTTTAAAAAATATCATTGTTTTAGGGTGGGTGGGGTAACAAAATGGGCAGTAGAAAAAATCTGCACCACTTTCATTTTTGGCATCCCCCCTAAATTGACATCTCTATACCTCTGCTACAACCTGGCACTAGTGGAAATTTTCTACCTTTCGGGGTAAAAGAAAAAATTATTTTCCGGGGCCAGAGACCCGCCTAGGCGGGAATCTGAGGCCCGAAAAGAGGCTTAAAAAAAAGTTCTTTTACCCCAAATGGTAGAAAATTTTCATTGGTGTTTTTAAATAGCCTAAAGTATCCCTGAAAGTTCTAGAGGGGATGCCAATTCTGAAAGTGGTGCAGATTTTTAAAAATTGAAGTTTTGTAACATGACTGTCATATGCTTTTGTACTTTTTCTTCACATCTCTAATGTATACAAATCGCTCATTCTACCATACTTATCATCCATTAACAGCATTGAAACAAATTAGTTTGCATGGAATATATAATATATTGGTATTTTGAGGCCTTGCTTATCAAAAATAGATTTTTGAATGTCAATTTTGACATTTTCCTGCTGCTTTTGTTTCGTCTATTTGTAAAATGTTATTCAACAATTTTACATGAGCACTATGTATTTACAATACATTGAGTTATATATTGAGTGAAAGACTAATTCATGTAGTTTTTTATCTAGATTTATGCAATTTTCCTTAAGACAGTTTGATTTTAATAAGTTTGCTGGGGGCAATATTATATGCTTGCATATGTTACATATAAACGCCTACTTTTCGACTCACTTGAACTAAAATGTATAGCAACAGGGTGGTTACTTGTAGTTGGCATTGGCACTTATGTTATGTTACTGTATACCATCAACACATTCTGTTTGTGAAAATCTTTATAAGTTTTCTGACAGATATTGTTAAATAAAGTGGTCACAACATTAGATTTTGTTTAAAATCATTTATGAACCAGAACTTATATTAATTAAATAAAACCAGCGGCCTCCATGAATGGTCACATAAGGTTGATGAAATTCATGGTCTTTTAATATAGCGCTAGATTAATATAAAAAAGCATATGGAGAAGCTTAGTGAATTCTTTTTACAATGTATAAATCAACACTTAGCCTAAGATTAATTAGAGATCATGTCTAATTAAGTCAGCAGAGGAGACAATAATAACCATTTAAAATGCTTCCACATTATGTACTGCATGTATTGCCCCATCAAATAAAGCATCATATTTGCAATTATATGAGTATCTTACAAAACCCACACTTTATGTACACATAGCTTACATTCATTGTTATTTCCCAATGAATTATCATTTCAAAACGTTGGTTTTGTCATTTTAAGCCATTTCAAACCTGGTTACTTTATTTATATCACTCTGTCATAAGGTTTCCTTATGTGTTTTTGTGTTGATTTCCCGTCATGTTTGATGCTTAATCTTCACCACTCTCTGAATACAAGTCAATTTCTAGTCTATTCAAATAGGTTTCATCATCACACAGACATGCATTGGAAAACCAGAACACCAGTCTTTCTTTCAGCAACTGAATCGTCACGACAGGCAGTTTGTTTTGAATGAGCACCATTCCCCAAATGCCTTCTATTTCAATCTGTTCACAGATTTTTTCAAGAATCTGTGAGCTCTTGTTTCTCTGTCGTATGATTGTCATTTTAGGATGACCTGTACAACATTAGGGCCATACACATTTAATTCCACAAAAACATCTTCCAATCCATTCTCCTCCATAATCTTTCCTTTATCATCCATGAAGTTCATGACCATTAGTATTCCCCCATTTCCAACTTATCGTTTTGGAACTCATCCATATTCTTCCATTTGATCAAGCGAGCTTTATCATATATGTGACATATGTCCAGTTTGGACCAAGGGCTGGGAACATTCTCTTGAAGGTATTGTATTTTGTGGCAGAGGCTGGGATCAATGGATAATAACCAATTTTGGATTTTAGAATTGCTTGACTTGTGACTCACTTTTGCATAAAACACTGTCGCTCCTGGCAGCTAATTTTCAAGGCAATCAATGTCCATTTTAAACAGTTTGGTAGGCATCATTAGCAATTCAATAAATAAGTTGTCTAAGGCTCTTTCATCTCTGTACTCCTCTGGGCAGGAAAAGAACCGCCGTGTGTTAGCCTTTCCCTAAAAATGCAATGGACCAGGTAATTTTCATGCCATATTTGGACATTCCAGTATCTCAGAGGTCCTCACGGGTGGCCTGCTGTTTTCATGCATTGGGTTATTATTGTTGTCAACTTGATATATAACCATTTTTACGATGTCCAGGTGTTTACCATCTAGTGACTCTGCAGCTCTGTTGAAGTTATCTCCAGCTGCCTAAATTGTAACACAAGATGTTATGTTTGCAGCTACAGGGACTACTTTTTGTCCACAGTAATAGCCAAACAAGTGTCTATGCGTTCTACATCATCATAACTGATGCCAAGTCTATTTTTATTCAACAATGCAATTGCCTCTTAGGACTGCGTAAGCTGGTGGATTGCAAAACCAAGTCCTACACATGTATATGCTTTGGTATCTTGCAATTGTATAAATAATATCTTGACATATCAACAACACTTTTTTGATGCAGTGAGGGACACTTCTCCTTTATGTAAGACGGTTTCCGGTTTCATATTTTCATCGGCCAAAAGTATCCAAGCAATACAAAAAATAAAGATCTCATGTGGCACTATTTTCTCTTCTTGCTCAATGGTTATCATAGAAGAATGGTCAAGAGGCTGGACTTCAATACAACTCAATTCAAGTCACATTTCTTTCATCGCAGTAGCAATGCAGCATAAAAACAAAATTCCCCTGAGGTATTGGTTCATTCTCTCCTAGCAGATCAGATTTTAGCTTTGTAAAGTGAATGCCCCTTTTTAGGTTTGCTGCATGGTTGATAACGTCTTCAAGTCTAATATCATTATCAACAATTATGTCAGGATTACCTTTAAGATGTGATTTAAGGAATTGCAATCTGTGAGCATAAATTGACCCAAGTTTGGCTTTGAGATTATTGTACCCAACGTGTTTTCTTCCTCTATTGGCATTGATTTACTCAACAGTGTGAGGTACTTATGCAGCAAAACAGTAAGATCTGGATGTATTTCACTGATAAGATTCTCCAGTGCTGTATTGTGCACATTTTCATTGTCAATGCTAATGCACTCTGTGACATCTTGCTTAGTTTAAACTTATTTATTTTACATCGATTGTGAAACAAGTTTTTACAATGTTGATAAATCATGCTCGATTCTGCTTCCTGGATACATATAACCAGTACTCACGCTGAATATGGATAAATGAAAGGTTGCAGGGCAGATCCCGCTACTCACGGGATTCAAACCCACGACCCTCACGTCCTGAGGCTGAGGCTCTACCCACTGTCCTCCTCCACCTTACTTAATGTACCTGCTGTGAAATTATCTGTGATACTTAGCTTCATTGGCAATAAGTTTGCTATAATCACCCACTTTGCAGTCGAAATGTGTATCACACCCTTCTCTTGTTCTGCTCTCTAATGTTTTGCAAAATTCGAATGTTGCAACATAGATCAACTGCTTATTTTTCATGTACTATTTCTTTTCACAAAAAAATGCAAAGATCTTTCCAGTTGAATGAACGCCTTCATAGAAGAATATAGACCCTCTGAATCGTTGTCCTGGTTTTGTTGTTTCAGCCTCGATGCATGGTGATTGCTTGTAAATATACTGTAGCAGTTTTTGTGCAAAATGATTTCCTTATTTGGGTCACTCATTTTCAGGCCACAAACTTGACTTTTCAACAATGTTGTCAAAGTATCTTTTTGTATCACTATCATCGGCTTCATTTCAGCTGTGTAGTGTAGCAAAAAAGCTTTCTACTCCTTGACTGGGTGGATTTCTGATAGGCTCATCGTTGTCATTTTGGCAAATCATACCCGAGTATGCTTCACTCTTTCTTTTAAAAGCATACTAGCGCTCAGAAAAACTGCAAAACTGGGTAAAATGAGTTATAGATTAAGATAGAATATTTTGAAACGTAGCGAAAAACAACTTGATCAATAAAATATAACGCCTGCACTATTTATTATTTATTTTTCAAAGTGCTATTTTTCACGAATTTGGTGCCCACCAATTTAACTTCATAGTTCACATTCGAGTAACATCTGAAATAGCAAGGAGAGCTCAGATTAACGAGTGGCGATCATCTTGTTAGAATAATCACGAGAAACACATAAAAATACTGTCATTTATCCAAATTATTAACAACGTGAACATTAAAAATGGAGATTTTTTGGGGGTTTATTGGTTCCTGGAGTTTCTCGACTGACCTAGTTTTATCGCTAATTGTAAACAAACCTTAGACTAATCACTCTTTTAAAAGCATCATGTTAATGTGTTACCTTCTCAATTCCTCTGTAAAAGGGAATTTAAAGTCCTTTTGAGCGAATTTTCAATTATTCAAGGACTTTCACAATTTTAGTGTATATGAGCGCAAGTATTGCTTTAAATGTTTCACGTTCAAAGGACTCATATCCATGTTTTCATCAAAACTACTTATTTTTACCTGAAAAAAAGAGTAAAACATCTTTAGACACTATGTAAAGTCTGTTTATAATGGTTCATGGAAAAAAACATATTGATTTTTTTATTTTTAAAAAATATCATTGTTTTAGGGTGGGTGGGGTAACAAAATGGGCAGTAGAAAAAATCTGCACCACTTTCATTTTTGGCATCCCCCCTAAATTGACATCTCTATACCTCTTCTACACCCTGGCACCAGCGGAAATTTTCTACCTTTCGGGGTAAAAGAAAAAAATATTTTCCGGGGCCAGAGACCCGCCTAGGCGGGAATCTGAGGCCCGAAAAGAGGCTTAAAAAAGAAGTTCTTTTACCCCAAAGGGTAGAAAATTTTCATTGGTGTTTTTAAATAGCCTAAAGTATCCCTGAAAGTTCTAGAGGGGATGCCAATTCTGAAAGTGGTGCAGATTTTTAAAAATTGAAGTTTTGTAACATGACTGTCATATGCTTTTGTACTTTTTCTTCACATCTCTAATGTATACAAATCGCTCATTCTACCATACTTATCATCCATTAACAGCATTGAAACAAATTAGTTTGCATGGAATATATAATATATTGGTATTTTGAGGCCTTGCTTATCAAAAATAGATTTTTGAATGTCAATTTTGACATTTTCCTGCTGCTTTTGTTTCGTCTATTTGTAAAATGTTATTCAACAATTTTACATGAGCACTATGTATTTACAATACATTGAGTTATATATTGAGTGAAAGACTAATTCATGTAGTTTTTTATCTAGATTTATGCAATTTTCCTTAAGACAGTTTGATTTTAATAAGTTTGCTGGGGGCAATATTATATGCTTGCATATGTTACATATAAACGCCTACTTTTCGACTCACTTGAACTAAAATGTATAGCAACAGGGTGGTTACTTGTAGTTGGCATTGGCACTTATGTTATGTTACTGTATACCATCAACACATTCTGTTTGTGAAAATCTTTATAAGTTTTCTGACAGATATTGTTAAATAAAGTGGTCACAACATTAGATTTTGTTTAAAATCATTTATGAACCAGAACTTATATTAATTAAATAAAACCAGCGGCCTCCATGAATGGTCACATAAGGTTGATGAAATTCATGGTCTTTTAATATAGCGCTAGATTAATATAAAAAAGCATATGGAGAAGCTTAGTGAATTCTTTTTACAATGTATAAATCAACACTTAGCCTAAGATTAATTAGAGATCATGTCTAATTAAGTCAGCAGAGGAGACAATAATAACCATTTAAAATGCTTCCACATTATGTACTGCATGTATTGCCCCATCAAATAAAGCATCATATTTGCAATTATATGAGTATCTTACAAAACCCACACTTTATGTACACATAGCTTACATTCATTGTTATTTCCCAATGAATTATCATTTCAAAACGTTGGTTTTGTCATTTTAAGCCATTTCAAACCTGGTTACTTTATTTATATCACTCTGTCATAAGGTTTCCTTATGTGTTTTTGTGTTGATTTCCCGTCATGTTTGATGCTTAATCTTCACCACTCTCTGAATACAAATCAATTTGTAGTCTATTCAAATAGTTTTCATCATCACACAGACATGCATTGGAAAACCAGAACACCAGTCTTTCTTTCAGCAACTGAATCGTCACGACAGGCAGTTTGTTTTGAATGAGCACCATTCCCCAAATGCCTTCTATTTCAATCTGTTCACAGATTTTTTCAAGAATCTGTGAGCTCTTGTTTCTCTGTCGTATGATTGTCATTTTAGGATGACCTGTACAACATTAGGGCCATACACATTTAATTCCACAAAAACATCTTCCAATCCATTCTCCTCCATAATCTTTCCTTTATCATCCATGAAGTTCATGACCATTAGTATTCCCCCATTTCCAACTTATCGTTTTGGAACTCATCCATATTCTTCCATTTGATCAAGCGAGCTTTATCATATATGTGACATATGTCCAGTTTGGACCAAGGGCTGGGAACATTCTCTTGAAGGTATTGTATTTTGTGGCAGAGGCTGGGATCAATGGATAATAACCAATTTTGGATTTTAGAATTGCTTGACTTGTGACTCACTTTTGCATAAAACACTGTCGCTCCTGGCAGCTAATTTTCAAGGCAATCAATGTCCATTTTAAACAGTTTGGTAGGCATCATTAGCAATTCAATAAATAAGTTGTCTAAGGCTCTTTCATCTCTGTACTCCTCTGAGCAGGAAAAGAACCGCCGTGTGTAAGCCTTTCCCTAAAAATGCAATGGACCAGGTAATTTTCATGCCATATTTGGACATTCCAGTATCTCAGAGGTCCTCACGGGTGGCCTGCTGTTTTCATGCATTGGGTTATTATTGTTGTCAACTTGATATATAACCATTTTTACGATGTCCAGGTGTTTACCATCTAGTGACTCTGCAGCTCTGTTGAAGTTATCTCCAGCTGCCTAAATTGTAACACAAGATGTTATGTTTGCAGCTACAGGGACTACTTTTTGTCCACAGTAATAGCCAAACAAGTGTCTATGCGTTCTACATCATCATAACTGATGCCAAGTCTATTTTTATTCAACAATGCAATTGCCTCTTAGGACTGCGTAAGCTGGTGGATTGCAAAACCAAGTCCTACACATGTATATGCTTTGGTATCTTGCAATTGTATAAATAATATCTTGACATATCAACAACACTTTTTTGATGCAGTGAGGGACACTTCTCCTTTATGTAAGACGGTTTCCGGTTTCATATTTTCATCGGCCAAAAGTATCCAAGCAATACAAAAAATAAAGATCTCATGTGGCACTATTTTCTCTTCTTGCTCAATGGTTATCATAGAAGAATGGTCAAGAGGCTGGACTTCAATACAACTCAATTCAAGTCACATTTCTTTCATCGCAGTAGCAATGCAGCATAAAAACAAAATTCCCCTGAGGTATTGGTTCATTCTCTCCTAGCAGATCAGATTTTAGCTTTGTAAAGTGAATGCCCCTTTTTAGGTTTGCTGCATGGTTGATAACGTCTTCAAGTCTAATATCATTATCAACAATTATGTCAGGATTACCTTTAAGATGTGATTTAAGGAATTGCAATCTGTGAGCATAAATTGACCCAAGTTTGGCTTTGAGATTATTGTACCCAACGTGTTTTCTTCCTCTATTGGCATTGATTTACTCAACAGTGTGAGGTACTTATGCAGCAAAACAGTAAGATCTGGATGTATTTCACTGATAAGATTCTCCAGTGCTGTATTGTGCACATTTTCATTGTCAATGCTAATGCACTCTGTGACATCTTGCTTAGTTTAAACTTATTTATTTTACATCGATTGTGAAACAAGTTTTTACAATGTTGATAAATCATGCTCGATTCTGCTTCCTGGATATATAACCAGTACTCACGCTGAATATGGATAAATGAAAGGTTGCAGGGCAGATCCCGCTACTCACGGGATTCAAACCCACGACCCTCACGTCCTGAGGCTGAGGCTCTACCCACTGTCCTCCTCCACCTTACTTAATGTACCTGCTGTGAAATTATCTGTGATACTTAGCTTCATTGGCAATAAGTTTGCTATAATCACCCACTTTGCAGTCGAAATGTGTATCACACCCTTCTCTTGTTCTGCTCTCTAATGTTTTGCAAAATTCGAATGTTGCAACATAGATCAACTGCTTATTTTTCATGTACTATTTCTTTTCACAAAAAAATGCAAAGATCTTTCCAGTTGAATGAACGCCTTCATAGAAGAATATAGACCCTCTGAATCGTTGTCCTGGTTTTGTTGTTTCAGCCTCGATGCATGGTGATTGCTTGTAAATATACTGTAGCAGTTTTTGTGCAAAATGATTTCCTTATTTGGGTCACTCATTTTCAGGCCACAACTTGACTTTTCAACAATGTTGTCAAAGTATCTTTTTGTATCACTATCATCGGCTTCATTTCAGCTGTGTAGTGTAGCAAAAAAGCTTTCTACTCCTTGACTGGGTGGATTTCTGATAGGCTCATCGTTGTCATTTTGGCAAATCATACCCGAGTATGCTTCACTCTTTCTTTTAAAAGCATACTAGCGCTCAGAAAAACTGCAAAACTGGGTAAAATGAGTTATAGATTAAGATAGAATATTTTGAAACGTAGCGAAAAACAACTTGATCAATAAAATATAACGCCTGCACTATTTATTATTTATTTTTCAAAGTGCTATTTTTCACGAATTTGGTGCCCACCAATTTAACTTCATAGTTCACATTCGAGTAACATCTGAAATAGCAAGGAGAGCTCAGATTAACGAGTGGCGATCATCTTGTTAGAATAATCACGAGAAACACATAAAAATACTGTCATTTATCCAAATTATTAACAACGTGAACATTAAAAATGGAGATTTTTTGGGGGTTTATTGGTTCCTGGAGTTTCTCGACTGACCTAGTTTTATCGCTAATTGTAAACAAACCTTAGACTAATCACTCTTTTAAAAGCATCATGTTAATGTGCTACCTTCTCAATTCCTCTGTAAAAGGGAATTTAAAGTCCTTTTGAGTGAATTTTCAATTATTCAAGGACTTTCACAATTTTAGTGTATATGAGCGCAAGTATTGCTTTAAATGTTTCACATTCAAAGGACTCATATCCATGTTTTCATCAAAACTACTTATTTTTACCCGAAAAAAAAAGTAAAACATCTTTAGACACTATGTAAAGTCTGTTTATAATGGTTCATGGAAAAAACCATATTGATTTTTTTATTTTTAAAAAATATCATTGTTTTAGGGTGGGTGGGGTAACAAAATGGGCAGTAGAAAAAATCTGCACCACTTTCATTTTTGGCATCCCCCCTAAATTGACATCTCTATACCTCTGCTACAACCTGGCACTAGTGGAAATTTTCTACCTTTCGGGGTAAAAGAAAAAATTATTTTCCGGGGCCAGAGACCCGCCTAAAAGGAAGTACGCGATTGAAAAGGAGAAACACAGTATTTTCTATTGGTGAAATATGGAAGCTTGTGTCTCAGGGAAACTAACTGTTGCTCGTTCAAACGAATAATTTTTCTTAATGACAGACAGAAGAAGCGATGGGGGTTTGTTGTTTTTGGACGTTACCATTATGAGGACTGGTTTGAGACTTACTAAAGGATATGAGGGCATTGATCATTGAACGATCCTTTTACAACGGGAACACCATCAATACAATTCAACAATGATGCATAGACTATAAAGAAACGAAGGGGTAGATAGAAGCTTTACTATTAGGTAAACAAATGGTCATGGCTGGAAAAATCCAGGTAGACCATTCTTCGACGAGAGCGCGAAAAACACGTCTTGTCTGTAGGAGAGTCAATCTTCCGCCCAACCATCCGGGTGCTACCGCAGTGGTTTGGGCAGAACTAAATTTTACTGCAATCGGGGTTGGTCATTGGTTGAGAGGGTACTCTATGCATCTTTCTATTGGTCGACACCTGACTCGATACATATTTCCTTAATTGAATGACCCGTGTGTACAATGCTTCGTGTTCACTTAAATGTTACTGTATTGTACGCTTTTCAATCACACCTCCCTTCATACCTGTTTATAATACTGCACGCGAGATTCATCAAATCGACCACGGAAGGTTTTTGGGAGAATGATGTCGTTTAACCATATATATCGTCACGACAGTCTATTGGCTCTCTACAGCTATAAAACGAACAAAATTAATAATGAACGAAGAAATGGCTGATTATATATAACCAAGACGTTGTAAATGTGCGATTTTTCTTTTGCATTTAACAGTATATTGTTGACGTAGAAGAATCATTTTGAAACAGTGCAGAATCCGATTTTATTTTGTGCCTGGGAAGAGTACCATACAGCAACACAATACGCAATCATACTTTAAGCTATCGAAAGAAAGGACAGTGCGACAGCAAGACATTTTGTCAATTGATAATTTTTAGTGTCATAAAAGATGACAATTCATGACACTTAATGAACATGTTAGGTAAGAATGCTTTCTCTTTTTGAAAACAGTTCCGTTCTGCAAGCTCGGATACTAATTCTTGTCTTCGAATAACTGTGAAATCATTCATAAGATACCCCATTCATGTTTGGAGACACGCCGTTTCAGTTTCGGACATTTTTTTGCCTCTGAAATGTGTCATGAGAAGTCAACAATGTTCGATTTCGTTCTCCTTTTTTTCTTTTAAAGATGCATTGCTGTAATAATTGGCCGAAAGTCCAACCCCCCTCCCCCCTTTATTTCATTTTTGAATTATGATACATACACATATATCTTACCGTTTTCAGGACCCGAAACGAATATACTGCATAGCAATTTTGCGTTGTGGCAGATCATATGAAGATGAGGAGTGCGTCACATCAATGCGACTCGATCATTTTCAGAAATGGATAAAATATAGTCATATTTCTTTCTGCACAAACATGTGGCAAGTATCAGTCATAGTCATATAAGAAAAGGATCCAGCAATAACTGCGACAAAGATTCAACTAGATTGCGAGTCGATGAGGAGAAACAGACCGCCGTTTTACCCAAAATAGTCGAATAACAACGGTTTAATGACAATTTTCTCTTTACAATTGATTAATTTTCGCGTTTCAACCGCTTAATTGCGTATATATCCTGCCTTCTAAATACGAATTGCCTTCAATTCTTAACGCGTTTAAAAAAAACAACCGTACAACATGAATTTGAAAGCAGCAGACGACTCAATATTTGTATTTCTGTTCCGCGTTGACGTATATTCGCAAGCACGGTTACATGCAGCGGTCGCCGCGATCAAAGTACAATTATGTTGAAACAGACTTAAATCAAGCTTATCGTCGTAAGAAGCACGTTCAGATTAATAGGTGAGCAGAGCTACGCCGTGAAATTTGCGACGTTATTCCATGCCGCATAATACGTCCATTCGGTGTGTACCGTAACGCATGTACATATAAAACTTTATGTAATATACACGTAATGCACGGGAGTTTACGGATAGGCCAGTGTTTCTGTCCCTTTTGGACATTGCACTTGTCTTCGCTAGGTAATGATGTATGAAGAATTCCGATCAGAGCGGGCATAGAAGTTCACTCGTTGAAACGAATATTTTTTCTTAAAGACTGATGAAAAAGAAGCGATGGACGCTTGTTGAGTTTGGACGTTACCATTATGAGGACTGATTTGAAACTTCCTGAAGCATATGAGGGCATCGATCATTATAGGATCCTTTTATAACGGGAACACAATCGATGCAATGCAATATTGATGCGTAGACTATAATGAACGATGGGGTAGTAAGAAGCTTTATAATTGGATTAAATGAAATGGTCTTTGCTGGAAAATGCAGGTAGGCCATTCTTCGACGAGAGCCAAAGAAATACGTCTTGTCGGTAGGAGAGTCAATCTTACGCCCAATAATCCGGGTGCTACCGCATTGTTTTTGGCAGAACTAAATTTTACCGCAATCGGGGTTGGTCATTGGTTGAGAGGGTACTCTATGCATCTTTCTATTACATGTTTCTGCTTTAAAGCATATATGAAATGGGTCCATTCTGATGAATACGAATTGCCTTAATTTCTTACTTGTTTAAAAAAGTTCGTACAACATAAATTGGAAAGTAACAGACGGCTCTATTTTCATTTCTGTTCCGCAATGACGTATATTCGGAAACTCGGGAATATGAAGCGGTCGCCGCGACAAAGTACAATTTACTATGTACACAGTGTAATATGGGAGCAACTGAAGATTCATATCAATTTTTATCAGTTTGTCCGCATTATCGTGAAATAAGATGTCGCCACCTTAAAGCATATTTTTGTAGATCGAATTTCAAATAATAGAATTTGTATCTCTGATTTTGATTATCAAATGTGACTTATGACATTCGTCAAAATGTGAATTAAGACAAAATCATATACTTTATTTGCTTTATTACAAATGGAGTATTGTGGTAATAACTGCAGAGCGTTCCGCTACTCAGAACTAATTAATTTGATCAATTTGATCAGAGACATATATAACAGTTATCCATGTCTCTGAATTGATGACAGTTTTTCTTGATTTTCTTTATATCAATTCAAGACTTGGAAATGGTATTAATCCATTTTTTTTACTATTTCAAGATAAACAAAATAAACGTTTTCTTTAAATGCCTCTCGTGAATTCAATTAGGGATGTGTTCTGATAATGACATAAAAAGCAAAATACTTTCTAACACGTGCCATTTTCCTTCATTTCTCACTGACCAAATACATACGCCTTTTCATTGTATTTGTATATATTTGTTCATAATCCGTTCTTCCATTGGCCCTTTCTTTTTTACGAATCTTTTTGGATTTTTGTGTGATTGTCAGGTCGGCAAATGACCATTTCGTAACTTGTCAATATCAAAAAAGGATTATCATGTTTATAAACGGAAACAAATGAACACAATGTCTGTCTTTTCTATTTGCCTTTCCACAATAAATTGTCCTGAAAATGTTTGTGAAGAAATTGACAGGTTTTGCTCTTATATGTGGGCGACAACTTGCGGGAATCAAACGACATTACGCTCGTTTTAAAATTAAAAGTTTACGCAGGTTTTATCAGTTGACATCTAAATTGATCAAAAGCATTCACTTCATAAAGGTCTTCTCTGTCAATCGTGGTCTGTTTAAATCTGAATATCTTCTAAAATCCCATCAATTTACCATACAAGAATTCCATGAAGTCAAAACCGGAAAAAAGTTTACACCCAATCGTATCAACTCGGCAATCCCCGTCACAAGTCGGTAGTTATTTTAAGAAATGACCGAGGTGTTCCGAATGGTTTACACCCTAATTTAAAGTGGTTTAGATTGCGGATCGTTTTGGCCCCGTTTTGCGCATGCGCAATGGAATGTGAAAAACCTCTATTCCTCCAATCGTATCTACTCGGCAATCCCCGTAACAAGTCGGTAGATATACCCCGTAGGCAGTACATGAATACACCAGAAATCCTGGGGTAATTCACCTTATTTCCGGCGGATAACGCAAAATGCACACAGGCACTAAATATGTTATTGAATACACACAAATTGGTTATATATCACAATTGAATGGGTTTTTTACCCTTTTCATTAAAGATGATCATATCAACACATCTTTGTTTCATATTTTGTCAATCGGCTCTTTTCGGCAATCCCCGGCTTGTTACGGGGATTACCGAGTAGATACGATTGGCCCTTCGTTGCTGACCTACTTTCAAAAATGGCTCCCCCATTACCTCCGAGGTTATTTTAAGAAATAGCCGAGGTGTTCCGAATGCTATTCCTCAATATATGGCGTCGGGGGGGGGTAATTTTAGTGGTCTATGACATTACCTTGTCTATGTCGAGGTGAAAACGTCCCTGTCCTCCATCTTCACGTGGCTATATGTACACCCATTTTCAATAATTGTGGCATGTTGTGAATTGTAGCAACATGACAAAGGGCACTTCACTCTTTGCGAAGCACTTAATCTAGTCCTGCGTAGAATCCCCAATTAGCATGCAGAGATAATTTTGGAAATACATATATGTATATGGATGAGACTTTAATAAAGATTATATATACATTCAATAATTTGTTTGGTTGGTTTAACATTGCTCGAACAATTCCTATTATTTCATGTTGCCTTACTGATATGGGTTGGACCTGTTTTACAGCTAAACCATTGTTATGAGGTATCTAGCGAAAGCCTTTAACTATAAGAAATGCATCCATACAAAAATGATAATTAATCTTAGACGCTATTGTTGGGTTATTGTTTAACAACAATATTAACCTATATATGCCCTGTGTCCCATATATGGGACACTTAACAAATATAATACTCAAGCATTCAAAACTTGTAATATCTTATATAATTTGCACTTGTTCATACCTGAACATCATAAAGATAACTAATGTTTTTGGAGTTCATCCAGTCCAAACCAGGCGAAGACGGTCCAGAGCAGAGTCACACCAGATAGATATACCACAGCCGCATCTCATCCATCATTACAGCAAGGCAATTAGGGGGCGTTGATTGGATGGAAAAGATTGTCAGCAAGTATAGCATAGCAATTCGGTCAAAGAAATAATTTTTACAGAGCTACAAATAAGGCAAACTTCAAGAGCATGGATCATCTTGAAATACATATCAATGGCAAGGGAGCAACCCGTTCTACTCTTGGTCGACCTCGAGGTTTCAATCTTCCGATTGATAAACGAGAACAGAAGGAAGTCAAGTACGACAGATTAGATAATATGTGCAGCATGCTGTATGAAAACAAAGATGTTTCAAGTGCAAAGTTGGCATCTTTGACCGATACTTCATCCAATTCGATACAAAATGAGCATGAGAGAAATTATGTTGGTTTTTCAACTAGTCACTACCTAGTGACATCTAACTTTAAGCATTAAGAACTAGTCAATATACAGTCTTGAACTATTCATGAAATGTTCACAAGCCTAAGACATATCTAGCCATAAACTAATGAGGTGATCAGTTTATATGGTTTATACAGTACTGCAACTTATTAAATTTACTTCTTTTCCGGCCCCTATCTAATCCATTCCAATCTGAGATGCCGAATTCATTAGTCATTTATCATTCAGGGACATCCATTATTACAAGACCATTCAGATTATTTGCAAATGTAATAAAAGCGATTAAATAGTTCTAGGCGATCCACTCCCGTTCAATTCCAGCTAATTTCTCAATTAAATAAGATGCGTTGCTATATGTATACATATAAACATATATAAATATGCCTCTTTTCTAGCAATTGTGTTTCTAAAGTTACAAAATAAAGAGTATTTATGTTTAAACCCAATTCATGCTGGTAGTGATATCGAAGTACTTCATATTTCTTCAAAAAATATAGATTACAAAGCATTTTCTAAAAGCAAAAAACCCTACCATCTCGTGCCCTATGTCCCTGGGACGGCATCATTTCTTACCAAAGCGAACTGAATTCACAATATTTGAACTCAAAATGGCCCATTTTTGATCAAGTTCTGCAGCGTTAAAGTAAAAAAAAACCTTTGAGAGCAAACAAAGAAATTGGACATAAATGGGTTGACAGAAATTTTCAGTTGTATCAATGGACACATCCCTGCTCTTATTATCTCCTCGCCAATTCCTGCCAATGCATTGACCACTAAACCCATTTAAACATAGTTGTGTTTAGTTGGAAACGATGGAATCATGGCGCAATGAAGAGAGATTCGAAAGAATATTATCATAGACGGAACATCAAGCGCAAAATCGATGTTTCAAGCTCAATGCCAACTATTTTTTTGTCTAATAAAGATACATTCTTCATAATGGTAAGCAACTTAAATAGCGACGGTTGTAAACTATAGTGGACTTTGACAACCTCTTGTATGATGCCCCACAGTTGCCAGCTCTTGCACTGTTAATTGTGAGTGTCTTTTGACAGGACACTGTTTATTATGGTGTACGGAATAAACCGAAATTGTAAATGGCGGTCAACCTCCATTTAAAATGGGGGTATACCGCTAAATTTAACGGTATACCCTCAAATTAAGGGTAAGCCGATAAAATAGCGGTTAGCCGTAGTCTATTTTTAGCTGATTTTACCTGGATTTGTTATATAATCCCTAAATGAGGATAGACCCTTATCTATTTATAGATCACCTTCTATTTCTCAACAACCAATCAACACTCTTGTATCATAAGAGGTTTTTTTTCATAACTAACGGTAACAACCAAAGCCGAACTATATAATTAATAATTTCTTTTCAAGACGCTGTCATACAATTTAAGTACATCTACTTTTGTATACAATCGGTATGTTGAAATCTTTGACAACGGATTTTTGTTTGTTATTTATTTCTTATTTTCTATTTTTTAGTTTTTTAGTGTTTTTTTTTTTCATTCACCTCGTGGTAGTTTTTCCGCCCCAACAAACATTCGATTAGAAATAACTAACGATAACAATATTGGGGTCTCTCTTTCTCTAAATACAATGTACAATTACATAAATTCATTGATGCAAATGTTTTTCCTTGAGAACAATTTCAATGAATACTCGTTTAGACGCATTTGCAGCAGACGATTATCATCCGACAATTTCTTTTGTCATTCCGATTTTTTTTACCGAAATATCAAATTGGACATGTTTAAGTTTCTACGTTTTAAGCGACGTCTGTTGTTTGACCTTCATTAACATTTCCCCAAAATATAACGACATATCATTAGATTGTTGCAGACGACTCTGAAAAACATTGTGGGAGAGGAGGAGATTTCTCCTTTACCAAACAATAATTTCTACCCTTTCAGAAGATTATTTTCCAATTTAATCACATTTTGACACGTGGTCTGCAAACTCTTTCAATTTGGGACAGCCGAAAATTTTGCATTTGATAAAGGGTTTATTTTATTATTTGTATGGGGTTTTACATCGCGTCAACAATAGTACAGTTAAATGATGGAGGAAGACCCCATACTCAACTGCCCAAAAGAGTTGGTCAAGCCGGGTAGAACCATCGGCACTCCGTGAATGGTCAGTCGGAAGACTGCTCTCATGAAACTTAATTTTAGAACGTCTAATCCCGTTTCTTTAGCCGTTCAGCTATATATACGGCATCCGTTTTATCCAAATAAATATACCCAACTGTTACGACCGTCACATGTCTGTGTGTCCATCCGTCCGTGAGAGCACAAAAACATATTAATAGTTTATAGAGGGCACTTCACCCAATTCGGTTTATTTCAAAAAATAACATTGAAACAAAAATGTCTTTTGGATTCGGAATCTGACAGCCTATTTCCAGAGTTTGCATTACGATATAGTTGATTTGTTCCGACCTAATTACCTTACGCAATGTGAGTTGAATGTCCGATCCCTGGTTTTAACATAATTTGTGTCTAGAAAAAAAGCAAGGACATAAATAACTTAGCTCGTTTGATATAGCATTAAATTTCCTATGTTCTTAACTAAATCCCCAAGCTTGTCCAGAGGAATGCTTAATAATCAAGGTAGGGTTGGGGAGTTATTTAGACAGAGAAAGTTTATACATATCTGTCCGTCCGTATGTCTAAGGAAGACTTGGAAGTACGATAGAACGAGAAAATTGGTCATTTCATATAATTTCCACCGGGATTTTACTTTCATTTTAAATGGTATTCACCCATATATCATATATAAATTTGAAATTACATACAGTTTAATAGGCAGTTTCAAACACTATAGAAAACTACATGTATAGTCAAATCAATGTGCACAAATCTTTTCATATGAGAACTCAACTTTTTTTTCTTTTCCGACAGGGCCGTCTGGTAACTCTACGGTGTTGGGGCTCAAACGTGCCTCGCTAAAGAAATGTGCACTAACTCAGTAGTACAGATGGGGATCGAACACATGCCCTATATGGACAACCCTTACAACATTAACTACGGGGTCTCACGGAAATCCCCGTACACTAGCTTGTCTAACTCTTCGTTTATTCAAAAATGTGCTTATTTCAAAAATAAAAGACGGTCAAAACGAGTGTTTGCTACTTTTCAATCAACTAAGTCAGCATTTAGTGAAAGGCACTGATGTTTGTTTGAAGGGTGGAATATATCTACATTTAGATCATCTGGGCTAACCATTATTTGGGAAAACAGACAGAACAATGATATACGGACATTTTCTGCCTAAGACGTTTGCCTTCACGAATCTTTGCACCTTTGGGTCAACCGCAGCGAGATAACGGGCCAAGAAAACCGCAAAGAAGGCAATCAGTAATTTTGGATTCCACCTTCAATGGATTCTACACAGTACAGTTGTACGATAGACATGATTAAGTACACGTATCACAGCTGTGTTACATGTTCGCTTGTCTTCAACTATGCATCAGTAGCATCGGACAATTTAGGGAAGGCATTATTTATCAACTCAACATGGTACAGAGACAGAGAAATGTCTATATAACATTCCAGGTTGTGTTACAAAAATAGTCAACAAGGTTTGTTAACAATTTGTTGTTCGAGGACTGTTTCAACATCATGATTTGGGATAAGAGAACAGAAATCTTTTTACATAGCGATATGAATTACTCATTGTCCTTATTAATTAAACATATTACAGATTAGAATTTACACTCCAGTTGATTAATTTCAGTGCAATCTTTGAATTGGTTTGCTGCAATCGGCAACTTATCCATTATCAATGAGAGTTAATAACAACAAAACACTACCTATCTCGTTGATTGACCGTTTACAACCATAAGGATGAAAACAGCATTGACTTCCGATGTTTATTTTAAATATCGCGTGTTGTCATGACGTGTTTCTATGAAATGTACGGACATTCCTGTATGATCGTTATGTCGTATATTTAGACACCTTGCAGATAAGACCCGGGGCTGTCCTATTTCTATGCTAGGATTGCGATGACATAGTACTTGTAGTGAACTTTCAATACGAGTTCTGATAAGCCAAGTCAACTAGATTGTTTGTCACAAGCGTATGTCTCATGTATGTTGATCCGAAACTACTGAATCTTCCAAAATCATTTGATGCACAATTTTGCAAGTCGAATAAAATGTCGTTCAAACGACACAGTTTTGCAATGTTTTTGAAATACAAATTAAAGTAGCTATTGATAGCATAATTGATTCAGGAAGCGCCAATTTATCTAAGCATGTACAGTTTACATGTGGTAGATCTTACAAGCGTTGTCATACTTTTGGGTTAAAAAATTATCCTGATCAAGGCGTTAGCCGAAACTTTAATATTATAATGATTTGACTAAAAACGTGTTGTTGTTGAATTTTTCAAACAAAAACATTTTTGATTTAAAATACACATTTATTCATAGTATTCATACTTTAAAAGATTAAACGAAGCGATCTAATTATTTATTCCAATGCCTATTCTAAAATATGTATTATATAAAAGTACACATGTGCAGTTGTAAAGGTTATAAACTTTTAACTTTATAATTTCCTCATATCTGTGGACAAGCACCTATAATTAACAAATTCACTATTAACCTCATTAAATAGGAGGTGCATGAATTCGCACCAAATCCATCTGTGTGAATAGTACAGTTAGATCCAAGTCTGCACATTACTGTACGTGAATGCGTCGAGCTTGTCTAATCTGTAATAGACATTGTCACTGTGTAACAATAAAGGCCATGTATCCTTCATGTTATTGACGGAGATACGTTGTTTTATAGCGTGGAATTCTTCGTCACTATGAACCAATAAAGGTTATCTATCCTTCAAGTTATAGACGGAGATACGTTGTTTTACAGCGTTGAATTCCTCGTCACTATGAACCAATAAAGGTTATCTATCCTTCAAGTTATAGACGGAGATACGTTGTTTTACAGCGTTGAATTCCTCGTCACTATGAACCAATAAAGGTTATCTATCCTTCAAGTTATAGACGGAGATACGTTGTTTTACAGCGTTGAATTCCTCGTCACTATGAACCAATAAAGGTTATCTATCCTTCAAGTTATAGACGGAGATACGTTGTTTTACAGCGTTGAATTCCTCGTCACTATGAACCAATAAAGGTTATCTATCCTTCAAGTTATAGACGGAGATACGTTGTTTTACAGCGTTGAATTCCTCGTCACTATGAACCAATAAAGGTTATCTATCCTTCAAGTTATAGACGGAGATACGTTGTTTTACAGCGTTGAATTCCTCGTCACTATGAACCAATAAAGGTTATCTATCCTTCAAGTTATAGACGGAGATACGTTGTTTTACAGCGTTGAATTCCTCGTCACTATGAACCAATAAAGGTTATCTATCCTTCAGGTTATTGACGGAGATACGTTGTTTTATAGAGTGGAATTCTTCGTCACTATGAACCAATAAAGGTTATCTATCCTTCAGGTTATAGACGGAGATACGTTGTTTTACAGCGTGGAGTTCCTCGTCACTATGAACCAATAAAGGTTATCTATCCTTCAGGTTATTGACGGAGATACGTTGTTTTATAGAGTGGAATTCTTCGTCACTATGAACCATTAAAGGTTATCTATCCTTCAGGTTATAGACGGAGATACGTTGTTTTATAGAGTGGAATTCTTCGTCACTATGAACCATTAAAGGTTATCTATCCTTCAGGTTATAGACGGAGATACGTTGTTTTATAGAGTGGAATTCTTCGTCACTATGAACCATTAAAGGTTATCTATCCTTCAGGTTATAGACGGAGATACGTTGTTTTATAGAGTGGAATTCTTCGTCACTATGAACCAATAAAGGTTATCTATCCTTCAGGTTATTGACGGAGATACGTTGTTTTATAGAGTGGAATTCTTCGTCACTATGAACCAATAAAGGTTATGTATCCTTCAGTTTATTGGCGGAGATACGTTGTTTTATAGCGTGGAATTCTTCGTCACTGTGAAACAATAAAGGTCATGTATCCTTCATTTTATTGGCGGAGATACGTTGTTTTACAGCGTGGAATTCCTCGTCACTATGAACCAATAAAGGCCATGTATCCTTCAGGTTATTGGCGGAGATACGTTGTTTTACACCGTTGAATTCCTCGTCACAATGAACCAATAAAGGTCATATATCCTTCAGGTTGTAAACGGAGATACGTTGTTTTACAGCGTTGAATTCCTCGTCACTAAGAAACAATAAAGGCCATGTATCCTTCAATAGAGATACGTTGTTTTACAGCGCGGAACTTCTCGTCACTATAAACCAATAAAGGCCATATATCCTTTAGTTTATAGAAGGATTAACGTTGTTTAACAGCGTGGAATTCTTCATCACTAAGACACAATAAAGGCCATGTATCTTTCAGGTTATTGGCGGAGATACGTTGTTTTACAGCGTGAAGTTCCTCGTCACTGTGAAACAATAAAGGACATGTATCCTTCAGGTTATAGAAGGAGATAAGTTGTTTTACAGCGTGGAGTTCCTCGTCACTAAGACACAATAAAGGCCATTTATCCTTCAGGTTATAGACGGAGATACGTTGTTTTACAGCGATGAGTTCCTCGTCACTGTGAAACAATAAAGGATATGTATCCTTCAGGTTACAGAAGGAGGTACGTTGTTTTACAGCGTGGAGTTCCTCGTCACTGTGAAACAATAAAGGCCATGTATCTTTCAGGTAATAGAAGGAGATAAGTTGTTTTACAGCGTGGAGTTCTTCGTCACTAAGACACAATAAAGGCCATTTATCCTTCAGGTTATAGACGGAGATACGTTGTTTTACAGCGTGGAGTTCCTCGTCACTGTGAAACAATAAAGGTTATCTATCCTTCAGGTTATAGACGGAGACTCATTGTTTAACAGCGTGGAGTTCCTCGTCACTATGACACAATAAAGGCCATGTATCGTTCAGGTTATAGACGGAGATACGTTGTTTAACAGCGTGGAGTTCCTCGTCAATGTGAAACAATAAAGGCCATGTATCTTTCAGGTTATAGACGGAGACTCGTTGTTTAACAGCGTGGAGTTCCTTGTCACTATGACACAATAAAGGTCATGTATCCTCCAGGTTATTGACGGAGATACGTTGTTTAACAGCGTGGAGTTCCTCGTCACTATGAACCAATAAAGGCCATGTATCTTTCAGATTATAGACGGAAATACGTTGTTTTACAGCGTTGAATTCCTCGTCACTATGAACCAATAAAGGTTATGTATCCTTCATTTTATTGACGGAGATACGTTGTTTTACAGCGCGGAATTTCTCGTCACTGTGAAACAATAAAGGCCATGTATCCTTCATTTTATTGACGGAGATACGTTGTTTTACAGCGCGGAATTTCTCGTCACTATGAACCAATAAAGGTTATGTATCCTTCAGGTTATAGACGGAGATACGGTGTTTAACAGCGTTGAATTCCCCGTCACTATAAACCAATAAAGGCCATGTATCCTTAAGTTTATAGAAGGATAAACGTTGTTTAACAGCGTGGAATTCCTCGTCACTATGAACCAATAAAGGTTATGTATCCTTCAGGTTATTGGCGGCGATACGTTGTTTTATATCGTGGAATTCTTCGTCACTGTGAAACAATAAAGGCCATTTATCCTTCAGGTTATAGACGGAGACTCGTTGTTTAACAGCGTGGAGTTCCTCGTCACTGTGAAACAATAAAGGTCATGTATCCTTCAGGTTATTGACGGAGATACGTTGTTTAACAGCGTGGAGTTCCTCGTCATTGTGAAACAATTAAGGCCATGTATCCTTCAGTTTATTGAAGGAGATACGTTGTTTTACAGCGCGGAATTTCTCGTCACTATAAACCAATAAAGTACATGTATCCTTCAGGTTATTGACGGAGATACGTTGTTTTACAGCGTTGAATTCCTCGTCACTGTGACAAATAAGGCCATGTATCCTTCAGGTTATAGACGGAGATACGTTGTTTTACAGCGTGGAGTTCATCGTCACTGTGACGAATAAGGCCATGTATCCTTCAGGTTATAGACGGAGATACGGTGTTTTACAGCGTTGAATTCCTCGTCACTATGAACCAATAAAGGTTATGTATCCTTCATTTTATTGACGGAGAAACGTTGTTTTACAGCGCGGAATTTCTCGTCACTGTGAAACATTAAGGCCATGTATCCTTCATTTTATTGACGGAGATACGTTTTTTTAACAGCGCGGAATTTCTCGTCACTATAAACCAATAAAGGCCATGTATCCTTCAGTTTATAGAGGGATATACGTTGTTTTACAGCGTGGAATTCCTCGTCACTATGACACAATAAAGGTCATGTATCTTTCAGGTTATAGACGGAGATACGTTGTTTAACAGCGTGAAGTTCCTCGTCACTCTGAACCAATAAAGGTTATGTATCCTTCAGGTTATAGACGGAGATACGTTGTTTTAAAGCGTGGAATTCCTCGTCACTATGACACAATAAAGGCCATCTATCCTTCAGGTTATAGACGGAGATACGTTGTTTTACAGCGTGGAGTTCCTCGTCACTATGAACCAATAAAGGTTATGTATCCTTCAGGTTATTGGCGGAGATACGTTGTTTTATAGCGTGGAATTCTTCGTCACTGTGAAACAATAAAGGCCATGTATCCTTCAGTTTATAGAAGGATATACGTTGTTTAACAGCGTGGAGTTCCTCGTCACTATGAAACATTAAAGGCCATTTATCCTTCAGGTTATAGACGGAGACTCGTTGTTTAACAGCGTGGAGTTCCTCGTCACTGTGAAACAATAAAGGTCATGTATCCTTCAGGTTATTGACGGAGATACGTTGTTTTACAGCGTGGAGTTCCTCGTCACTGTGAAACAATAAAGGCCATGTATCTTTCAGGTTATAGACGGAGATACGGTGTTTAACAGCGTGGAATTCTTCGTCACTATGAACCAATAAAGGCAATGTATCTTTCAGGTTATAGACGGAGATACGTTGTTTTACAGCGTGGAGTTCTTCGTCACTTCAAAACACGCGTAAATTTCCTGATTATCGGTATGCCACGGGTCAACACGTGACAAAAGTTTATTATCAGTAACTAATCCGACTATCACTGTTGGGGCCGTCGACATTGTGCTCGGGGATGTGATAGGGCCGAGACGGTGTTTTAGACAAGGAGGTAATGTGATATTTCTACCAACATAAACTCAATTAGACTAAAACCAATAGAATATATGCGTATGGCCGTTCAATCTTGAATTTCAAGAGACATAAGGGATTTATGAGCATACATTTCACACTAATGATAGTTACAACGTAAATCCAAGAGTGAGTTGCTTAATCTTTTGTAAAGCAAGGTTAAAAACAATTTAAGATGAACAAGATGTAAGGAGTGCATATAAGCACTATTGCACATTTCCAAAAATATATCTTAAAAGATCGCACATCTCCTTTGATCATATTAAGCAGAGACATAGATAACAGAGATTGGCAACTCCGGAATTATCGCCAAATTCTCGCGTGCCACGAGGTTCTGCGAGATAAGGAAAGTGCGTACCTGTTTATCCGTTGCCACGGGAGATGTCAAGCGAAATTGATACTTCTTTATTACAGTAAAATAGCTATGTTTTGGTTATCTGATTGGTTATCTGAAACAACTTCTGGACATTTTGTTTTATTTTCGTTTTATTAAATTGATTTTATGTTAAAAACAAAACAAAAAGTTCCAGTAGGCCTTCTTTTTCAATGACAGGCTTGATTACCATGCAATTCAGAATTGTACTTATAACGACAATGTCTTTCAAGCAAAGGTTTGAATTATATTTTGTAATAAATCAAGTGACTCTATTTATTTGCAGTTAATAACCAAAGCATGAACTTTCCACTAAGACATGATAGTTTTCGTCAATATTAAAAGATTGCTTTCTCACTTCATTTCATTTATTCTGTGTCGTAAAACTGTTTACAGTGCTAATTTTGTCAAAACAAAACACATTTTTCATCATGTCATTATTTCAAGCCAAATGTTTCAATTTAAGAAAATTAAAAGTATTTCATGATGTTAAAATGTATGTGATGAGAATTTTTGTTAAAGTGGATTTAGTAAACGAAAGGACACGTAAGAAAAAACTGACGCGCAAAGTGTTTCAATACACCTTTTACCGCAGATTCCTCTAATATTGATTGCAAATCAATAAGTACAAAATAATTCTTAAATACGTAAGGGTCTTCTCTTATCATGCTGCTGACCGAAATGATTTTAGAAATGTGAGATTTTTTAATGTTAAGCTAAAGCAAATAGTGTGTCTTGCACGTTCGTTTTTATTATCATTTCTCAACGAGAAATTAAGTCAAAGCACACTACTTTTAAAACCAGACAGACGCTTAAAACAGAACAAATCCTCCCTATTTTGTTTTCGGGATCTTTAGGTCATTACATTTGAGTGAGGTGTTAGAGAGTGGACACAGGGTTAGCGCCACACACCTCTTGTGTAATCGCCCTAGCATCAAAAGGTTTTATGACATCAAACTACATACTTTATGGGATGGCAATTTACAATCATAGCCTGTATTGTCCACTACCGTGATTGATTCTATCACCCTTCGTTCTTCAAATGACACATTTCACTTGACATATTTGCAAGCGATCGGAATTAAGAAGAAGTATGACAAAAAAGGAAATATCGTGGTGTTTCTGATTAAGAAGATGAAGATCTATCCATGCTCTTTTGTCCATTGATTGAATGGATTTTCTTCTTCTTATATAGGAATATCACTTTGAAAATACGGGAAACTATAGAACTTAGTCAGCATTTAATACGGGATCAATTCAAACTCATTCAGACGTTTTCAGTAATAGCACGTTTGATAAAATCCAAGTCACAAAATTTAAGTTTTAATTGATGCAAAAATGAAAGATTGTGATTGAAAATAAATTGGCTGAAATCATGCTTATGCTTGTGTGGTAAGGCAAACCTGGTATAACTTCGTTATAAACACGGCAATCACCATAAAAAAGCGGGTAACCATAAAACAAAAATAACACTTCAGGAAAATGTCAAGTATGATATGATCCAGTGCATAGTTTTTTAGTTTTACTTGCTACAACTTTGTAGGGAATATTGAGTACGCAATAACTTCTAAATGACAAAGAATATCAAACTGAAAATTTGGATATCGACAAAATCATATTATCCCAATAAAATGGACATAAATCAGAAATGTTTGAATAAACCTCCATTAAAACATTTTACTTTGGACAAGTATGAAATATTTTGGTTGAAAATAAAATGGCTGAAATCACGATCATGCTTGTGTGGTTAAGTAAACATGGTATAACTTCGTTATGGAAGCGAACATTACTTTAAAAATGCGGGCAACCATAAAATAAAAATAACCCTTCAGGAAAATGTCAAGTATGATATGATCCAGTGCATAGTTTTTTAGTTTTACTGTGCACAACTTTGTTAATTTTTGGTTGGAAATCAAGATAGCTGAACTCATTAAGGTAGGAAATGGGATATATTTAGTACGCAATAACTTCTAAATGACAAAGCATATCAGACTGAAAATTTGGAAATCGACAAAATCATATTAACCTATTAAAATGGACATAAATTAGAAATGTTTGAATAAACCTCCATTAAAACATTTTACTTTGTACAAGTATGAAATATTTTGGTTGAAAATAAAATGGCCGAAATCATGATCATGCTTGTGTGGTTAAGTAAACCTGGCATAACTTCGTTATGGAAGCGAAGATTAATATAAAAATGCGGGCAACCATAAAACAAAAATAACACTTCAGGAAAATGTCAAGTATGATATGATCCAGTGCATAGTTTTTTAGTTTTACTGTGCACAACTTTGTTAATTTTTGCTTGTAAATCAAGATGGTTAAACTCATTAGGGTCGTAAAAGGGACATATTCAGTACGGAATAACTTCTAAATGACAAGAAATATCAAACTGAAAATTTGGAAATGTAGAAAAACAAACCCTTTCTTTAAAATGGACTTGAATTGGAAATGTTTGAAAGCCCCTCCTTCACAACAGTTTGAATCTAAAACTACTCAATTATCACGTTCATCGCACCAAACCACGAAATTGCGAACAATTCAATCAAGTTTGTCGCAGTTTGCCATGTTTATTTCTTTGATAATCGCTTGCTGATCGGTCTTGTTGGATGGAGAAACCTTCTAGCAATAACAATTATTTTATAATTTTCAATTATTTGATTTGGCAAATTCAGCACAACCATGCCTTTGGCCATAACATTTCAGTTGACTATGCATACAAAATAAAAATACAGTTTCAATCTATCTACAAGAATATTCAATCAATACACATATAAACATACAAACATACATATTTATTAACTCCCTCCGAAAAGAAGAGCATTCTATTAACACATTGTATTGCGTAATTCAAAAGCTTCCTTTAAATAACGAGAAAGTTTAAAAATAGCCTTTCTGCCTTTAGACGACATTATGTTTATAAACATATGAATATTAGGCCATGGTATATTTCCAAAATACTTAATCCTTATATTTGAATAAGCTGGACAACATAGTAAAAAGTGATATTCAGACTCTATTTGATTATGATTACATAAATTACAAATTCTATGTTGTCTTTCAGTTCCATTATACCTTCCAGTTTCAATTGCTAATGAATGGGAACTTAATCTAAAACGACTCATGTATTTTCTTAACATATCACCCTTGATAACATCAATATAGCTTTCACAACAAAATTCAGTTTTAAAACGTTTATAAAAATCTAGTTTAGACATCGATTGTATTGAACTATTCCAGTTCTGAATATATTGATCTCTTAGGCGCTGTTTAAGAATTGGATAATAATTCATATTGTTATCATAGCTATTTAAAATATCATTAAAACCTAGACTATCCAATAACCGTTTAATTCTTGACGCCCAGCTGTGTGCATTGTTACTATTATACTGTTCAAAAAAGATTTTGTACATAGGTGAGTCAATATTACTCATCACTTTAAGCCAGTGTTTTAAGGATCGTTCTTTGCAAATAACTGATAGCGGATAGCGTCCCAATTCACCCAGAACAGCCACATTTGGTGTTTTTTTATTCACACCTAAAATGGTCTTACAGAACTTAATATGTAATTTATCTATTTCATTAAAATCATAGATACCCCATACTTCCGACCCATATAATATAATAGGGACAACCATAGAATCAAAAATTGATAATTTAGTTAAAACATCCATTTTCACACGGGTGAACAGGGATAAAATACAATTATATGCTCTTAAAGCTTGTTCACTTAATACCTTGACAGCATTTTTCATTGAACCTGTGTAACTAAAGTCAATTCCAAGGTATTTAAAATGGTCTGTAACTTCTAGTTCTTCACCTTCAACATACCAGATAAAATTATTGACAGTTTTCCTTTTTTGAAAAATACACACCTTAGTTTTCTTAACATTGATCTTTAATCCCCATTTTGTAGAGTAATCTGAAATAATGTCTAACTGTGATTGTAAACTAGAAGAATCTGTAGTGAATAAAACAATATCATCAGCAAATAAAAGCATATACATCGATAGATAGTTTAAATCTTTCAACAATAACAATATAGTGAATTCGGTAAGAAAATAATTTAATTATGACTTCAAACACGCTTAAATGTGTGTTGCCTATTTCGCGTTTAGTTGAAAATAGCGTCGATAGACAGATCTCGAATGGTCTCGCTAAATAACGCGTCATGCGAGATATCGCAGAAACCGGCTATAGGTAAAGAAGGAGTTGCCAATCTCTGTTATCTATGTCTCTGGGTTAAGAAAGAATTGAAAAGCAGCTCAATCTTGTTATAAAGAAAAGTGCTGAGAGTACTGAAAAAGAAGAAAGACATTAATTACGCAGATAAAAGAAGCGACGTTTAAGAATATTAAAACAGGTTTTTGCAAGTATGTAGTCAAGAAGATTAGACATGTTTTCTGTAATACCGCTTTCATATCCTGATATTTCTTCGGTGGCAGAAATGCACACCGATGGTAAGTATAAAGCTAGTAAGATATAGTGCGAAATGCTTGTCAATATCTAGACAAGAAATGCAAAGATGACTTTAAAACCAGGTTAAGCATCATTCATTCTAGAAAGGGTTCATTTGCTTGAACTACGGATGATTCAGTAGCTACCACAGATAGCAACAAGAGAAAATTGATGCAAGCCTCAAAGTCGCCCGCAAAAAATTTCATTTGTCTTCCTAAACAAAACCTCCAACATAACATTAAACGAATAGAATAAAGATGTATTTATAATACGTGCAAACATATCTCGTCATTCAAACTCATTAGAAAGAGCCTGTTACTCGGCAAATGAAAGCAATTGCCGAGGGAATAGCTGTCACAAAGTTTAAACATAGTTTTGTGGATGACTGTTTCACCAAAAGTAGAAGAAATTAATCTGAAACGACTCATGATGAAAGACAATCAGATCTAGTCAACATATGTTGGAGGAGCGTTAGACAAGCGCTGTTTTTTAAGAGACTATTTCTTATAATCTTGCTTTCATGCTTTAATAAATTTCGTTCTTTTAATTATGTTAAAGCTATTGAAACCAGAATTTTTTAAGACATTGTAACAAACCAAGATATATTTCTTGACTTTTGATACTTATCTTTACCGTTTATCAGTTTGACTTCTTCCAAATTTCACAATATTAATTTTGTGCAGGTGTTTTCAATTTTGAGAATTATCTTATTCCAAAAGGATCAAATGGGTTAAGAGATGTGCAATAGAAGAATTTAACATTCAAACCCATATATAGAAATTGAGTATTTCTAAACTTTTATGAAAGTTGTCTGTAATTGTTTCCATTTTTGCCAACACAAAGTATGTATTGAAAACTGCTTGTTTAATGATATTGAATTTGGAAACCGATGTCAAACAAACACATGATAATACTCTTGCAGCAAAAGCTAGAATCTATTAAGGAGGAAGAAGAAAAATTGTTCAATACAAACAATTTCTGTGTCTCATTTGTAATACATTGTAATTGTCGTCAGTTTAAGTTTACAAATTGGATTATTCTTATAATCTCATATACAAAAAAGCCTACACAATGTAAATGGTCATGGAAACTGTACCAGTGTTCATTTTGTTTAAATGTCTACCAACAATGATTAAACAGATAAACCTGAAACCTGTCATTTATATGACAGTTTGAGAAATCATTGTGATATAAGAAGAAATTCCTTAGAATGAACCACATTTCTCCCATTATTATTTACACTTGATACCCTTTTCTTTTTTCATAATACAATCAATTTAATCATAACCTTAGATGTACCTTATGATGAGTTTTGTTCTCAATATTGATATAGTACTAAGGAAAATGTTAAAAATGTATGGCAAATTACTAAAGATAACTAATTAACTATGTCTTTAAACCCTTTCCCAAACGGCAAATTTTCGACTGTCCCAAATTGAAAGAGTTTGTAGACGACATTTCAAAAAGTGATGAAATTGTAAACTATTCTTCAGATAGAGCAGGAAACCTTGTGGGAAAAGGAAAAAATTGCTCTTAGCGAGCAATTTCTCCTTTTCCCACAATATTTTCCGGAGTCGTCTGCAACAAAGTGGTTAAATGTCGTCATTGTTTGGTAATGGGTTAAGAATGTTATTAATATATATTAACATGGCATAATATGGGGGGAAAAAGGCAGTAATCTTTAATTCTAAAGAACGACGAAAATAAATGCAGGCAGCATAATAAGATATGAAGACAATATTTCAATTGCATTATTGGTTAGTTGAAACAGAGACATAGATAACAGTTAACTATGTCTCTGGTTGAAACCATAGCAAAAGAAAGCAATAAACAAACTGTCTACTTTTTACTTATATTACTTCATTTCTTTGAGACAGCATTGATAGCACACTACAACTTTTAAGTGAGTATAAGCACTAATCATTCTAAGCCTTTTAGAATGTGTCATCAAGTAAAGTGATGAGCACCAACATCGTACAGAAGACACATTTGTCTTATGCCAAAACAAACTATTACATATAACAACTTTAAGAAAGAGCAGGACGTGGAACATTCTATGTTGACCTACTATTAGAACTACACAAAGACCACATCTTCACATTTTACAGATGTCTTACTACTGTCATTTTTGAAACACAGACTTCGCACCACATTTAGGCTTGTTGTTGATACTATCGAGCTAAGTGACTTATAATTAAATGTACGGTACAAACGTAATATGGGACGAATGGGAAAAGATCGAAGCGTTTTTGGTAATTACCTTTTTTTATCAATAAAACCTAAAAATCATCTGTATATATACTTTCTGATTTTGGACTGTTTCTTTACTGAAAGAAATTTAGTGATTTAAAGGAAAGATTGACGACAATTCTGCTGAAAGGCTAAAAACCGCATTTTTATCGGCACGAAGACCGTAACAGCTACAGTTTAATTTTGTTATTTTCGTCGATCAAAATGGAATTTGTAGGCGCTGGGCATAAGACTTAATCACTACATATATAACTTATTATCAAATCGTAGACAATTATATACAATCAATGCTCAAGAGGTTAAAAATAAATGTTTAAGGGAATACATTGAGAGGTCGATATTTTAACAAAGGCGATTCGACAGTTGAGATGATACGGGCACATGCAGATGTATTTCATTGGTCAAATTGATTGACTGTCATCTCGTAGATTACGTTATAAAATATAGGGTTTTAGAATATTTATCAGAGAGCCAGTCTAATGGACCTCGTCAGACGACTTTACACATTGGACTGGCACTCGGTACCATCTTTTTGATAAAGAAAACCGATTTTAAGACTGATTAAAAGAGATACAGGCTGAAAAATGGACCTGTTATTGTTTGAGATGGATCTTATTTTAAACTATTTCTCCAAATAAAAACCTTTTAAGAACACAAAATCAAACGGAAGACATTTTTTGAAACAATGAATAAAGGAGAAAAGGTCAACGACTAAAAAAAGAAAAGCCTTTGTTATGAATTATTTTCAGATAAATGATAACAAAAATAAATATAGCCTCCCTTTCCCCATGTGCACTAACCAAAAGCTTCTACAAATATGATCGCCGCCTTCTGGCGGGCGATCAATTATCAGCATGTATATTTAATTGTTATCTAACGTATATCGAGTGTATAAACCTGTGTGATGAACCACAATAAAGTTTATATCAACGGGACAATTGACATGGGTCGAACTCAAACACAGATACGTTTTGTTTCAACATTGGATTATTGACTCATGATATAAACAAGCTAATTTCCTTTTACATTAGATATTTAGAATCAACATCTAAACAACACAAACATTACCGACAGTAACCACACAACAGAAACAAACCAGACGACAACAAAAAACAAACCAGACGACAACAACAAACAAACTAGACGACAACAACTCACGACAACTCCCCGGATGTACAATGGGTATCACGTGGTTTCTGATCGTCGCCTCCCTTCTGGGTATCTCCCGTGGTAACTATCCATGCGCATGTAACTACAATGTAGAGATCGCTGTCCTTGACTCGCCGGACCATGGCGCATCACTCCTAGGTCACATGTACGAGTTTGATTGTAAGGCGCTCTACCAGGGCGCCACAAATACAGGATACCTGGCCATACAGTTCGAGGGAGAGGTAACTCGATGTTGACACTTTCTTAGCTTGCTGGGGTTGTAGTTTTAATGCACATTGTATCATAACTAATGTAATTTACAATTTACGAAAAAGCCTTACATTCAGTTTACTATAGTATAAACCAGTGTTCCTTTTGACAAGCAGTTCTATATGATTTACAATTACATCTCATATCTGGTTAAGGGACAAGAGTTTTGTTGTGCTCCTAGAACTTGCATTTCTCACAATTGACAATAACATATGTTTGGTACATGTTCCGTCGTCGCTATTTTAATGAGTTTAATTAAAATATGACTATCACCCAAAAATATGTTTGATGTGCCCCCATCTTGGTCGCATGTATCGGGAAACTTTGTACAAATTATGGAAATGTAAACCAAAATGGTCCAATTGATAATATGTCTATTGTTGACATATTGTGATTTCTCATTGCGATAATTCAAAGAAATAATGACTTTCTCAAAAACTCGTTACCCGAAAACACCATACCCGTTAGATTTTTTTATCCTCAGCATTCAGTTGAATGATAATTATATATCCCTCATTAGCAAAGTGTAAAAAAAAAAACGTTTTATTACTTCTTCCTCAGGTTGGATATGTACAGACTAGAGCCAATATACAAACCCAGGATTGCAAAGGCACCCCTTTTACGGCAGATCTGAGTAAGTAAGATTGCTACAGAGATTTACGAACCACTTACAGTCAGTTTTGTTTTAAATATGCCATTCTTGACATTGTTGTCTAATATCAAAACAGCCTTCGTTATTTTAACTTTCATTGTCTAAGAGTGGTTGCTTAAAACAAGATTTAATGTACAATTAATGTTACTTGCATTGGATAAGGGAATATAAGCTTCACTACAAACATTGAAATGATTCGTCTCCGCATGATTTTTATTTTTGTAATTATGTATATTAATGGATTAAGGCGATATTTCTGGCAGGGATTCTGTTCTAAGTGTCTACCTTCGAGTAGGAAAGTAGGAAAGAGCTCTCTTGCAACTAAGAATCATCCAGGGGTACTTTGCTAGATGTGCCTATAAAAGGAAAGTTCTTTCATACAAGTGTCCACTTAATATCCCAAAAGTTTGTCGTCACTGTTGCCTACAAAAGTATGGCTGCATACTAAGCGCATAAAAGCTAACTGTTCTATTAACCTGTATGGATTACATGCAACATTTAACGTATACTCTTCAAGTATATTGTAATGTCAACGACTTTATGACAATACGCTCTTATTGCTGTCTTATTGATCTCACTTTTTAGTACTTTTGTATAAGTTCTGTTTTCCTATTCGAACAGTTACAACCACAGTTCGAGTAGATACCGAAACGAGAACGTTAAATATACGAAGGAGCACAATCCCGCCAATCAGGTCAAGCCAAGCAAGTAGTTCTCCCGCGCCAAGTAACAGTCCGCCTTCCAGACCGGGTTACACGTCGCCTCAAACACAAAGTGTCACAACACCTCTAATGACAACTACGACCACAACTCCTGTTCCCACCACAACAATTACCCCCGGTTAGTTTCTCATACCCTTTTAATTATTGCGAGTCATTTTCATTATTTGGTAAGGTATTACGGAATTATTTAATTTATATTGTTACAGAATTGTTATTCTTCTAAAAAAATGTCAATTGTATATACATTTGTATATTCATGTATGCGTGACAATACGTCAACCTTATGTGTTAAGGTATGTATACATACGTCTAATTTGAAAGTTAAAGTGTTTTATTCTATTCTATTCTGTCTAACCGTTTCCGGTACAGCCCTGCAATATATCGGTATAGGGTACAACCTGCTGTACGGTAACCCAGATGGAAATCCGTACGGAACAGCGCATATAGACGAGGGGTTTAAACTCAACAGCCGCATATTGCAGGTGAGTCAATCCTAAATGCTACGATTAACTAACATTAACATGTGTGATTGTGTTGAGATCCAGGCTTGTTTGGCACATCTTTATAAAATACTTCAGCCTTGCACCTTTATACGATATGTAACATCACAGGAAGAATTGATACAGTATCTCAAGTGTCCGTTCATAATCTTTATACCATAAAGATGCCAGAGCGAAATATCGACGCCTTTAAACTGGCAACGCTATGTTTTTTTTAACCGCTTTTATTAATTCTCAAAATGTACAGATCATACGGTACACACGCAGTTTCGGTTCATCCTCAACAAAAAGAAGTTCTGCAAAAATTAGAAGATGATGACAAATAACATACATTTATCAATATTCTTATCTGGAAGGATAAATAATCACAAAAATCTCTTTTGATTTATTGGACACAGTTACCGTAAACTTTTTCGAATTATACTTGTTAAAATGATGAAAATATATCGCCATCAAAACAAATAGGTCAAAGCTCACACAGCTTTAAAGTACATTAAGATGCTATACTGCGTGTCGGTATACATCGGGATATGGTGGTTAGTAACCAGTGGGACCCTCAGTGAAGCTTCACTTTGATTCAAGATGTTTAAACCAACGATATTATACTTGAATAACCTGAACCATGGATTAGTTAACAAGCACCAGAAAACGATTCCACAACACACCTAATACGGCGGAAATACAGCTTAAAATAAATCTCAGTTCTTAGTTCTTTCTCACCCCTTTTCCATTACACATATGATTACCCTCCCCGCTCTATTGTAGTTGAGTGGTGGCGCCGACCCGCAGGAGACAGAGTATATACCTGCCACGAGTACATGTACACCGGTACACACCGCCAGTATGCTATTTGATGCAAAGTCTTACCAGAACCGGCTGCGGACCATGGTCACACATTCAAGTAATTCATTCTTGTTCAGCCGCGATTCCATTTCGTTATCAAAATACACATTCTACATACATTTTTGACAAATGTCTGCCCATTAAAGAACTGTATAATACAATGCTACCCAAGAAATCCGGAATCTGATTAAGATAAGCTTTTAGAAAGGCAAAGCCATTTAAATGCTTTCTATCTGAAGTTCTCTGTACACTTAATATTTGTAAATTAGTTTGTTTATAAAATCGTTATTAAGCTGCCATTAACATTATGATATGACGAGATACCTTTGGTTCGTTTATAAAATCGTTATTAAGCTACCATTAACATTATGATAAGACGATATACCATTTGTTTGTTTATAAATTCGTTATTAAGCTATCATTAACATTATGATATGACGAGATACCATTGGTTCGTTTATAAAATCGTTATTAAGCTATCATTGACATGACAATAACACGAGATACCATTTGTTTGTTTATAAATTCGTTATTAAGCTATCATTAACATTATGATATGACGAGATACCATTTGTTTGTTTATAAAATCGTTATAAAGCTATTATTAACATTATGATATCATGAGCTACCGTTGGTTTGTTTATAAAATCGTTATTAAGCTATCATTAACATTATGATATCATGAGGTACCATTGGTTTGTTTATAAAATCGTTATTAAGCTATCATTAACATGACAATAACACGAGATACCATTTGTTTGTTTATAAATTTGTTATTAAGCTATCATTAACATTATGATATGAAAAGATACCTTTGGTTTGTTTATAAAATCGTTATTAAGCTATCATTAACATTATGATATGACGAGATACCATTGGTTTGTTTATAAAATCGTTATTAAGCTATCATTAACATGACAATAACACGAGATACCATTTGTTTGTTTATAAATTTGTTATTAAGCTATCATTAACATTATGATATGAAAAGATACCTTTGGTTTGTTTATAAAATCGTTATTAAGCTATCATTAACATTATGATATGACGAGATACCATTGGTTTGTTTATAAAATCGTTATTAAGCTATCATTAACATGACAATAACACGAGATACCATTTGTTTGTTTATAAATTTGTTATTAAGCTATCATTAACATTATGATATGAAAAGATACCTTTGGTTTGTTTATAAAATCGTTATTAAGCTATCATTAACATTATGATATGACGAGATACCATTGGTTTGTTTATAAAATCGTTATTAAGCTATCATTAACATTATGATATGACGAGATACCATTGGTTTGTTTATAAAACCGTTATTAAGCTATCATTAACATTATGATATGAAAAGATACCTTTGGTTTGTTTATAAAATCGTTATTAAGCTATCATTAACATTATGATATGAAAAGATACCTTTGGTTCCTTTATAAAATCGTTATTAACCTATCATTAACATTATGATATGCCGAGATACCATTGGTTTGTTTATAAAATCGTTATTAAGCTATCATTAACATTATGATATGAAAAGATACCTTTGGTTTGTTTATAAAATCGTTATTAACCTATCATTAACATTATGATATGAAAAGATACCTTTGGTTCGTTTATAAAATCATTATTAACCTATCATTAACATTATGATATGAAAAGATACCTTTGGTTCGTTTATAAAATCGTTATTAACCTATCATTAACATTATGATATGCCGAGATACCATTGGTTTGTTTATAAAATCGTTATTAAGCTATCATTAACATTATGATATGACGAGATACCTTTGGTTTGTTTATAAAACTGTTATTAACCTATCATTAACATTATGATATCATGAGGTACCATTGGTTTGTTTATAAAACCGTTATTAAGCTATCATTAACATTATAATATGAAAAGATACCTTTGGTTTGTTTATAAAATCGTTATTAAGCTATCATTAACATTATGATATGAAAAGATACCTTTGGTTCGTTTATAAAATCGTTATTAACCTATCATTAACATTATGATATGCCGAGATACCATTGGTTTGTTTATAAAATCGTTATTAAGCTATCATTAACATTATGATATGAAAAGATACCTTTGGTTTGTTTATAAAATCGTTATTAACCTATCATTAACATTATGATATGAAAAGATACCTTTGGTTCGTTTATAAAATCATTATTAACCTATCATTAACATTATGATATGAAAAGATACCTTTGGTTCGTTTATAAAATCGTTATTAACCTATCATTAACATTATGATATGCCGAGATACCATTGGTTTGTTTATAAAATCGTTATTAAGCTATCATTAACATTATGATATGAAAAGATACCTTTGGTTTGTTTATAAAATCGTTATTAAGCTATCATTAACATTATGATATGAAAAGATACCTTTGGTTCGTTTATAAAACCGTTCTTAACCTATCATTAACATTATGATATGACGAGATACCATTTGTTTGTTTATAGAATCGTTATTAAGCTATCATTAACATTATGATATGAAAAGATACCTTTGGTTTGTTTATAAAATCGTTATTAAGCTATCATTAACATTATAATATGACGAGATACCATTTGTTTGTTTATAAAATCGTTATTAAGCTATCATTAGCATTATGCTATGAAAAGATACCTTTGGTTTGTTTATAAAATCGTTATTAAGCTATCATTAACATTATGATATGACGAGATACCTTTGGTTTGTTTATAAAACCGTTATTAAGCTATCATTAACATTATGATATGAAAAGATACCTTTGGTTCGTTTATTAAATCGTTATTAACATATCATTAACATTATGATGTGACGAAATACCATTGGTTTGTTTATAAAATCGTTATAAAGCTATCATTAACATTATGATATCATGAGCTACCGTTGGTTTGTTTATAAAATCCTTATTAAGCTATCATTAACATGATGATATGACGAGATACCTTTGGTTTGTTTATAAAATCGTTATTAAGCTATCATTAACATTATGATATCATGAGCTACCGTTGGTTTGTTTATAAAACCGTTATTAAGCTATCATTAACATTATGCTATGAAAAGATACCTTTGGTTCGTTTATAAAATCGTTATTAAGCTATCATTAACATTATGATATCATAAGATACCATTGGTTTGTTTATAAAATCGTTATTAAGCTATCATTAACATGATGATATGACGAGATACCTTTGGTTTGTTTATAAAATCGTTATTAAGCTATCATTAACATTATGATATCATAAGATACCATTGGTTTGTTTATAAAATCGTTATTAAGCTATCATTAACATGATGATATGACAAGATACCTTTGGTTTGTTTATAAAATCGTTATTAAGCTATCATTAACATTATGATATCATGAGATACCATTGGTTTGTTTATAAAATCGTTATTAAGCTATCATTAACATTATGATATCATAAGATACCATTGGTTTGTTTATAAAATCGTTATTAAGCTATCATTAACATTATGATAAGACGAGATACCTTTGGTTCGTTTATAAAATCGTTATTAACCTATCATTTACATGATTATATGACGAGATACCTTTGGTTTGTTTATAAAATCGTTATTAAGCTATCATTATCATTATGATATCATGAGGTACCATTGGTTTGTTTATAAAACCGTTATTAAGCTATCATTAACGTTATGATATCATGAGATACCATTGGTTTGTTTATAAAACCATTATTAAGCTATCATTAACGTTATGATATCATGAGATACCATTGGTTTGCTTATAAAATCGTTATTAAGCTATCATTAACATTATGATATGCCGAGATACCATTGGTTTGTTTATAAAATCGTTATTAAGCTATCATTAACATTATGATATGACGAGATACCATTGGTTTGTTTATAAAATCGTTATTAACCTATCATTAACATTATGATATCATGAGGTACCATTGGTTTGTTTATAAAACCGTTATTAAGCTATCATTAACATTATGATATGAAAAGATACCTTTATTAAGTTATTAAGCTATCATTAACATTATGATATCATGAGATACCTTTGGTTTGTTTATGAAATCGTTATAAAGCTATCATTAACATTATGATATCATGAGATACCATTGGTTTGTTTATAAAATCGTTATTAAGCTACCATTAACATTATGATATCATGAGATACCATTGGTTTGTTTATAAAATCGTTATTAAGCTATCATTAACATTATGATATGACGAGATACCTTTGGTTCGTTTATAAAACCGTTATTAAGCTATCATTAACATTATGATATGACGAGATACCATTGGTTTGTTTATAAAATCGTTATAAAGCTATCATTAACATTATGATATCATGAGGTACCATTGGTTTGTTTATAAAATCGTTATTAAGCTATCATTAACATTATGATAAGACGAGATACCATTGGTTTGTTTATAAAATCGTTATTAAGCTATCATTAACATTATGATAAGACGAGATACCTTTGGTTTGTTTATAAAATCGTTATTAAGCTATCATTAACATTATGATATGACAAGATACCTTTGGTTTGTTTATAAAATCGTTATTAAGCTATCATTTACATGATTATATGACAAGATACCTTTGGTTTGTTTATAAAATCGTTATTAAGCTATCATTAACATTATGATATGACGAGATACCATTGGTTTGTTTATAAAATCGTTATTAAGCTATCATTAACATTATGATATGACAAGATACCTTTGGTTTGTTTATAAAATCGTTATTAAGCTATCATTAACATTATGATATGACAAGATACCTTTGGTTTGTTTATAAAATCGTTATTAAGCTATCATTTACATGATTATATGACAAGATACCTTTGGTTTGTTTATAAAATCGTTATTAAGCTATCATTAACATTATGATAAGACGAGATACCTTTGGTTTGTTTATAAAATCGTTATTAAGCTATCATTAACATTATGATATGACAAGATACCTTTGGTTTGTTTATAAAATCGTTATTAAGCTATCATTAACATTATGATATGACGAGATACCTTTGGTTTGTTTATAAAACCGTTATTAAGCTATCATTAACATTATGATATGAAAAGATACCTTTGGTTCGTTTATTAAATCGTTATTAACATATCATTAACATTATGATGTGACGAAATACCATTGGTTTGTTTATAAAATCGTTATAAAGCTATCATTAACATTATGATATCATGAGCTACCGTTGGTTTGTTTATAAAATCCTTATTAAGCTATCATTAACATGATGATATGACGAGATACCTTTGGTTTGTTTATAAAATCGTTATTAAGCTATCATTAACATTATGATATCATGAGCTACCGTTGGTTTGTTTATAAAACCGTTATTAAGCTATCATTAACATTATGCTATGAAAAGATACCTTTGGTTCGTTTATAAAATCGTTATTAAGCTATCATTAACATTATGATATCATAAGATACCATTGGTTTGTTTATAAAATCGTTATTAAGCTATCATTAACATGATGATATGACGAGATACCTTTGGTTTGTTTATAAAATCGTTATTAAGCTATCATTAACATTATGATATCATAAGATACCATTGGTTTGTTTATAAAATCGTTATTAAGCTATCATTAACATGATGATATGACAAGATACCTTTGGTTTGTTTATAAAATCGTTATTAAGCTATCATTAACATTATGATATCATGAGATACCATTGGTTTGTTTATAAAATCGTTATTAAGCTATCATTAACATTATGATATCATAAGATACCATTGGTTTGTTTATAAAATCGTTATTAAGCTATCATTAACATTATGATAAGACGAGATACCTTTGGTTCGTTTATAAAATCGTTATTAACCTATCATTTACATGATTATATGACGAGATACCTTTGGTTTGTTTATAAAATCGTTATTAAGCTATCATTATCATTATGATATCATGAGGTACCATTGGTTTGTTTATAAAACCGTTATTAAGCTATCATTAACGTTATGATATCATGAGATACCATTGGTTTGTTTATAAAACCATTATTAAGCTATCATTAACGTTATGATATCATGAGATACCATTGGTTTGCTTATAAAATCGTTATTAAGCTATCATTAACATTATGATATGCCGAGATACCATTGGTTTGTTTATAAAATCGTTATTAAGCTATCATTAACATTATGATATGACGAGATACCATTGGTTTGTTTATAAAATCGTTATTAACCTATCATTAACATTATGATATCATGAGGTACCATTGGTTTGTTTATAAAACCGTTATTAAGCTATCATTAACATTATGATATGAAAAGATACCTTTATTAAGTTATTAAGCTATCATTAACATTATGATATCATGAGATACCTTTGGTTTGTTTATGAAATCGTTATAAAGCTATCATTAACATTATGATATCATGAGATACCATTGGTTTGTTTATAAAATCGTTATTAAGCTACCATTAACATTATGATATCATGAGATACCATTGGTTTGTTTATAAAATCGTTATTAAGCTATCATTAACATTATGATATGACGAGATACCTTTGGTTCGTTTATAAAACCGTTATTAAGCTATCATTAACATTATGATATGACGAGATACCATTGGTTTGTTTATAAAATCGTTATAAAGCTATCATTAACATTATGATTATGATACCATTGGTTTGTTTATAAAATCGTTATTAAGCTATCATTAACATGATGAGATACCATTGGTTTGTTTATAAAATCGTTATTAAGCTATCATTAACATTATGATAAGACGAGATACCTTTGGTTTGTTTATAAAATCGTTATTAAGCTATCATTAACATTATGATATGACAAGATACCTTTGGTTTGTTTATAAAATCGTTATTAAGCTATCATTTACATGATTATATGACAAGATACCTTTGGTTTGTTTATAAAATCGTTATTAAGCTATCATTAACATTATGATATGACGAGATACCATTGGTTTGTTTATAAAATCGTTATTAAGCTATCATTAACATTATGATATGACAAGATACCTTTGGTTTGTTTATAAAATCGTTATTAAGCTATCATTAACATTATGATATGACAAGATACCTTTGGTTTGTTTATAAAATCGTTATTAAGCTATCATTTACATGATTATATGACAAGATACCTTTGGTTTGTTTATAAAATCGTTATTAAGCTATCATTAACATTATGATAAGACGAGATACCTTTGGTTTGTTTATAAAATCGTTATTAAGCTATCATTAACATTATGATATGACAAGATACCTTTGGTTTGTTTATAAAATCGTTATTAAGCTATCATTTACATGATTATATGACAAGATACCTTTGGTTTGTTTATAAAATCGTTATTAAGCTATCATTAACATTATGATAAGACGAGATACCATTGGTTTGTTTATAAAATCGTTATTAAGCTATCATTAACATTATGATATGACAAGATACCTTTGGTTTGTTTATAAAATCGTTATTAAGCTATCATTAACATTATGCTATGAAAAGATACCTTTGGTTCGTTTATAAAATCGTTATTAACCTATCATTAACATTATGATATGACGAGATACCATTGGTTCGTTTATAAAATCGTTATTAACCTATCATTAACATTATGATATGACAAGATACCTTTGGTTTGTTTATAAAATTGTTATTAAGCTATCATTAACATTATGCTATGAAAAGATACCTTTGGTTTGTTTATAAAACCGTTATTAAGCTATCATTAACATTATGATATGACGAGATACCATTGGTTTGTTTATAAAATCGTTATTAAGCTATCATTAACATTATGATATGAAAAGATACCATTGGTTTGTTTATAAAATCGTTATTAAGCTATCATTAACATTATGATAAGACGAGATACCTTTGGTTTGTTTATAAAATCGTTATTAAGCTATCATTAACATTATGCTATGAAAAGATACCTTTGGTTCGTTTATAAAATCGTTATTAACCTATCATTAACATTATGATAAGACGAGATACCATTGGTTTGTTTATAAAATCGTTATTAAGCTATCATTAACATTATGATATGACGAGATACCATTGGTTTGTTTATAAAATCGTTATTAAGCTATCATTAACATTATGATATGACAAGATACCTTTGGTTTGTTTATAAAATCGTTATTAAGCTATCATTAATATTATGATATGACAAGATACCTTTGGTTTGTTTATAAAATCGTTATTAAGCTATCATTAACATTATGCTATGAAAAGATACCTTTGGTTCGTTTATAAAATCGTTATTAACCTATCATTAACATTATGATATGACGAGATACCATTGGTTCGTTTATAAAATCGTTATTAACCTATCATTAACATTATGATATGACAAGATACCTTTGGTTTGTTTATAAAATTGTTATTAAGCTATCATTAACATTATGCTATGAAAAGATACCTTTGGTTTGTTTATAAAACCGTTATTAAGCTATCATTAACATTATGATATGACGAGATACCATTGGTTTGTTTATAAAATCGTTATTAAGCTATCATTAACATTATGATATGAAAAGATACCATTGGTTTGTTTATAAAATCGTTATTAAGCTATCATTAACATTATGATAAGACGAGATACCTTTGGTTTGTTTATAAAATCGTTATTAAGCTATCATTAACATTATGCTATGAAAAGATACCTTTGGTTCGTTTATAAAATCGTTATTAACCTATCATTAACATTATGATAAGACGAGATACCATTGGTTTGTTTATAAAATCGTTATTAAGCTATCATTAACATTATGATATGACGAGATACCATTGGTTTGTTTATAAAATCGTTATTAAGCTATCATTAACATTATGATATGACAAGATACCTTTGGTTTGTTTATAAAATCGTTATTAAGCTATCATTAACATTATGCTATGAAAAGATACCTTTGGTTCGTTTATAAAATCGTTATTAACCTATCATTAACATTATGATAAGACGAGATACCATTGGTTTGTTTATTAAATCGTTATTAAGCTATCATTAACATTATGATATGACGAGATACCTTTGGTTTGTTTATAAAATCGTTATTAAGCTATCATTAACATTATGCTATGAAAAGATACCTTTGGTTCGTTTATAAAATCATTATTAACCTATCATTAACATTATGATATGACGAGATACCATTGGTTCGTTTATAAAATCGTTATTAACCTATCATTAACATTATGATATGAAAAGATACCATTGGTTCGTTTATAAAATCGTTATTAAGCTATCATTAACATTATGATATGACGAGATACCATTGGTTTGTTTATAAAATCGTTATTAAGCTATCATAAACATTATGATATGAAGAGATACCATTGGTTTGTTTATAAAACCGTTATTAACCTATTATTAACATTATGCTATGAAAAGATATCTTTGGTTCGTTTATAAAACCGTTATTAAGCTATCATTAACATTATGTTATCATGAGATACCATTGGTTTGTTTATCGTATTAAATTATCATGAACACTATGATATGAAGTCGAGGCAGATTTCGGAACCGAGAAGTTGTGAGTAACATGAAGTTCTATTGCTTGTTCTTAGTCTATATTGGTCCTGCATTAAATAGAGCGAGGTTACCACTCTGGCAACTTAGGGTAATTTGCATAATTTGCATGAATTAAAAATGGCCGCCAGTCGGTATCGTGCTTTTTCTATCCGACACCTTTAAGAAAAAGTATGGGATGTAAGGTGTCGTTTCTGTGGTTTATGGGTATGGAAAGTTCATTTTTTATTTTTGTATTCAATTTTGACCAGTCTGTGTTGAAAACATCAAGATGGCGGCCTGACGCAATTTTGAAAATACAAAAGTTATTGCGATAGGCTATTTGATCAATAAAGATTTCATCGATTTTAGCGTTATGTATGATGAATGCCATTTTCTGGACGAACGGTTAGAATCTAATTAGATAACCATTCACTGAGAAAAGATCTGATAGCAATATACAAGATACAACAAGCTTTTAGTTTAGAGAAACAAACATACCATACAGTGTCATATGTTTGACACTTGACACAAAAAGACTTTTGTATCTATATGAAAGGGAATTTGATTTTGAATTTATATTAACCTAGGCATTGCCTCTAGACCACTCTCTCAATCATTGGTATGGATTTTTGTAAAAATCCTTTCTTAGTGAATGTGCATTTTGATCTCAATACAAAATACAACTTTGCAAAGAAATGAGAATAAGCTTAAATGCTGGATTTAAACACATTATACGCGCGGATAAATAAGCTGAATTTTGATCTGGAATGGTTATGAGTGTTTGATGGACATATACGCGTGTTATGGGGAGACGTCGTCGTCGTAGTGGTTGTAGAGATAAAAAGCGTAAACAAAGCAGTTATACTGAGGAGACACTGAGACACTGAGGGTGGTTTGAATGTGTTGTCGTGGAATTGTAATGGTCTTGCTTGGTGCAAGCTCGAAATCTCTGATTTTATCGACCTACTCGCACAAAATGAAATCAATATTTTACTACAAACATGGACTGATAAATATAGTACAATTGAGGTACCGGGTTTTCATTGTTGGCACTTTTATCGTAAATTTAGAAATCGGAGAGCTAAACGTAATAGCGGGGGTATAACTATTTATTGTAAAGATGACATTAAACCCGGTATATCTGTTGTACGAAATCATTTTGATACGTTAATATGGTTAAAGCTAGACAAACAGTTTTTTTAATATCGATGCCGATGTTTATTAATGTGCCGCCTATTTATGGGGTGATGAATCTCCAGCAGCTGCATTGTATGACGCTGACTTATTTTTTTTGTTAAAAGATGATATTTTTTTTTACCTTGAACAGCATGGTATAGTACTTTTACCAGGTGACTTTAATGCAAGGACAGCAGAAAAATCTGATTATATTATGTACGACAACGTTGTAAGCGGCATAGATTTCTCTGAGTGGACACGCCCATTGAGCGTGTATCGCAAGATAACATTTGTAATGCACGTGGAAATTGCTTGCTTGATTTGTGTAAAGCCACTTCATTGAGAGTCGTTAACGGTAGGTTGGGTCATGATTGCAGTGTAGGCCGCTTGCACAGTGATAGATTATTTACTTCTCTGTGAGCGAGACTTTGACCGTGTTAGCCCAGCAGATTTTGTTGAAAATTGTGCATTTTATGATTAAAGCACCAAACTTTGCACACAAGCAGCCCTGGACCTACTGATTAAAATAAGATGAGGACCCATTTCATATCTGTACAAGATGGCCGCCATTTTTCAAGATGGCCACCAAAAATGCCAGTGTGTATATATATTAATATCAAGTGGCATCTAGATCAATTTTAATCATGATTTTAAAGTAGCAATATATCTGTTATCTTTTGAAACAGCATACTACATCAATTTCATAAATAAATACTTTCTCAGAATTTCAAAATGGACGCCATATACCGACACGGCCACCAAAACTTGTTATTTGTTTCATTTTTTGGGATATCTAATGTTGCAGGTATTTATATAGCAAATTATGTATCAAGATTGTCCTTCGTCATTTAGACAATTACAGCTAAGTAAAACCTCTTCAAAATTTTCTCTGATTTTCAAAATGACCGCCCAATACCTGCTGCTCAGTAATTTGAAATTCGACATAAACCACGCCTTCCGCAGCTGTCAATTGCATGCCAAGAATCTGCCATACCATATTTGGAAGAAGAAAACTGCACAACCCAGTGCAAAATACTGAGCAGCAGTTTTATGCCATTCGCTGATCATACCCGTAGAGGTGTGGTTTGCCTGCGTCAAATAGAGCGCTCTATGGAAATGTAGGTTAAACACTAAATTGTTTAGAGGCTAGATAGTGAAATTTAAACGATATAGAAACCCCGTCAGTCGCTATCGCTCCTTCCTTTGGATTTCTATATCGTTTGAATTTCACTATCTAGCCTCTAACTTATATTTATTGTAAATCAAACGACGCGGCCAATATGCAGCGCGTAACTAGCACGTTAAAACGGAGCGATGACAATAGAAATCTGTTTAGGTCAAAGTTAATTCCAAAATTACCATACTTTAATCATACTGTTAGTCGGGCATATGTTGAGTCTACAGATGTTGACACCATTGTAGAAGATTTTTCGTCCAATATTCATGAAATAGCTTCTCCGTTGTTTACGAAGGAAAGGCTATTTAATGAACAGAGTCGCGTTTTTGGAGATTGTAATTCTAAGAAATGGTTCGATATTGATTGTTTTTTTAGCGAGACAGATTTACAAAGATGCGTTGCTCCAATTTAACTATTTCAAATCCGAAGAAAATAGAATGACTTTGTGTGATAAAAAGAGGGAGTATAAGAAACTCCTTAGGAAAAAGAAAAGGGTTTTTAATATTCAGAAGGCTAAAGACCTTGAAAATTTGAAATTTTCTAAACCTCGCGAGTTCTGGAAACATTTCTCCTCACGTAAACATGGAGCGTCGGCAGACGTTAGTCTGTCGGATTTCCATGATTACTTTTTTAAATATGTTCAATGGTTTAACCGACTCAATAGTTGATGAGGCTGATGCTTTTTGCGCAAGCCATAATTTTGATGACTTTAATCCCACGTTTCCAGAGCTCAACGAGAAAATTACTATTGACGAAGTTAATAAAGCCATTAAAGGGCTCAAGAGAAATAAATCTTGCGCCCCTGCTGATTTTTTGATAAACGAATTTGTCTTAGAATCTGCGGATACTACTGCAGGGCATGTAACAGATATATTTAATATCGTTTTCAACACAGGCATTTTTCCTAAGCAATAGTCATACGGCTACATCGTACCTCTCCATAAAAAGGGAGATACGAATGTTGCATCTAATTACTGGGGTATAACTTTGTTAAGTAATTTGGTTAAGCATTTTACGAACTTTTTTAATACCAGAATAACTAATTTTTGTGAGAGTAATAATGTCATCTCGGATGCTCAATTTGGTTTTAGGAAAGAGCGTTCGACAGTAGATTACGGTGGCACTGAGGTGACATGTGTAATATTTTTTTTTCCAATTCCGTTTTCTCGAGATAATAAATTTTATTATCAAGGGAAAACGAGGTAAAGTTTGTTTTCCCGACGTAAAAAAAATATTATCTCGAGAAAACGAAAAAAGATTTGTTTTCTCGAGATGATAAAAAATATTATCTCAACAAAACGAATCAGAATTTGTTTTCCCGAGATAATTTTTTTTATTATCTCAACAAAACGAACCAAAGTTCGTTTTCCCGAATTAATATTTTAAGTCGTGCGCACGACTTAATTAGCCAATCAGAACCCTTTGTCAGTGTCAACCGTTGACGGAGGGTTCTTTTTGGCAAATTAAGTCGTGCGCAAGACTTATAATTTAACGAAGTTTGATTCGTTTTCTCGAGATAATATTTTTTTATCACGGGAAACGAACTTCGGTTCATAATATTTTAAGTCGTGTGCACGACTTAATCAGCCAATCAGAACCCTTTGTCAGTGTCAAACGTTGACGGAGGTTCTGATTTGGCTAATTACGACTTAAAAAATTATGTCGGGAAAACGAACTATCAAAAACACAGTTCCAATCAGGTTAGTTCCTCAAATTAGATATTTTATAAGTTTGTTTTGCCATTTTTAATTCGGAATAGCATATATCATAACAACTAGATGCTTACGTCACCAAGGAGCAACAATTAAAGACAAATTCGAAAAAAAAGTCATAACTTTCTTTAACTCTTCCTTCTAATTGGATTTTTGGCAGGTCTAAATTGATAGTTATTGCAGACAATAACTAAAAAGTATGAAAGTCTGAATTGGTTGTGATAGTGGATAGAATCTTTATGAGCATTTCCCCCTTTTTGTCAAAGTATATTCTAAAGTCATTTTCTTATGTACAATATATTATCAACATTCACAAAACTTACCTTTTAAAGATATGTCATTGAAACTGTTTTCTTTTCATTCAAGTATGTACTAATTTCATTTCAAATATGATACTGTTATCTTTGATTAACCCATTGCCCCTTATAGGGATTTGAGACTTATTTAACTTTAAATGAAAGAACAATCAATATTCAAGAATCAACGTTTTCCAAGTTATAAACCATTGTAACAAATGAAGTAATTCCGCATTTCGCTGCAGTGGTTTTTAAAGTCATTTGTGAGAGGAACGGTTACGTGAGGTATAATGAGGTAATGGGTATTCACTTTAATAAATATTTTCGCACTGATAAAAATATATAAAGCGCTGCCAATGCTTTAACTTGAAACACTCTTGAGGTAGGACATCAAAATTCATCGAAATCTCGGCACCGAAAGGTGTCCGATAGCTGGAATTTTGAGACACAGATCATTTTGGTACAGTTTAGTATGTCGGAATTGGTTTCCTTACTCGAAAATCTCGTTTGAAAATGACCTTAACCTTAAAACTGTTACTATTTTTGGCAAACCGTGTGTGTATGTATAGGTCGTCTTCTAGGGAATTTAAATGACATACTAGTACAAGGTATTTCGTGAGATGAAATGTGGGTTATTATGACGTAGATGAAAACGAAGGATAGCTGTGATTAAACTCGTCGCTGAATGGTTAATGATTTTCTGAGAAATATCCATCGACAAAAGGCAAACCATTTGATTCGAATTTTGTTTTCACGTTTAACGAAGATATAACGAAAATGTTTATTGTTTTATTCCACTGTTTGCTTACAGACAAACATCCTTCGGACCTCATGGCAAACGCATTCACTCTAAGCACAGGTAAATATCATGATTTTAAACAACTCGTTTAAAAGTACTATACTTTTAAAAGTAGCTATTGAAAGCATAATTAATTCAGAAAACGTCAATAGTTCTAAGTATGTACAATATGTATGCGGTAGATCTCAAAAGCAACTAAAATACATGTTTATTTACAGTATACACACTTTTACAAATTATAAACAATCTAATTTTGCTTTCAATGACTTTTCTTCAGAGTGTATCATATAACAGTATAGTTTTAATAGATATTGATTTTCAGCCTCCAAATTTCCTCACAGTTGTGGACAATCACATTCAAACCGATAAATGCTGTTATAATACATTGACTATAATTAGGAACGTTTCCGTGGTTTGTAAAAAGATAATGTCTGACAAGTATGTCAGTTACCGAGTTTATGAAAAACACGTTAAGTACGTGTTAGACGAAGTATGCTTATGGGCAACATGTTAGGTTTGTCTGTTACCGAGTTTATGAATAACATGTTAAGTACGTCTGTGACGAAGTTCACTTATGGGCAACATGTTAGGTTTGTCTGTTACCGAGGTTATGAAAAACACGTTAAGTACGTGTTAGACGGAGTATGTTTATGGGCAACATGTTAGGTTTGTCTGGTACCGAATTTATGAACAACATGTTAAGTACGTGTTAGACGGAGTATGTTTATAGGCAACGTGTTAGATTTGTCTGTTACCGAGTTTATGAATAACACGTTAAGTATGTGTTATACGGAGTATGCTTATGGGCAACATGTTAGGTTTGTCTGTTACCGAGTTTATGAATAACACGTTAAGTACGTGTTAGACGGAGTATGTTTATGGGCAACATGTTAGGTTTGTCTGTTACCGAGTTTATGAATAACACGTTAAGTACGTCTGTGACGGAGTTTGCTTATGGGCAACATGTTAGGTTTGTCTGTTACCGAGTTTATGAATAACACGTTAAGTACGTCTGTGACGGAGTTCACTTATGGGCAACATGTTAGGTTTGTCTGTTACCGAGTTTATGAATAACATGTCAAGTACGTGTTAGACTGAGTATGTTTATGGGCAACATGTTAGGTTTGTCTGTTACCGAGTTTATGAATAACATGTTAGGTACGTCTGTGACGGAGTTCACTTATGGGCAACATGTTTGGTTTGTCTGTTACCGAGTTTATGAATAACATGTTAAGTACGTGTTCGACGGAGTATGCTTATGGGCAACATGTTAGGTTTGTCTGTTACCGAGTTTATGAATAATATGTTAAGTACGTGTTAGACGGAGTATGCTTATGGGCAACATATTAGGGTTGTCTGTTACCGAGTTTATGAATAACACGTTAAGTACGTGTTCGACGGAGTATGTTTATGGGCAACATGTTAGGTTTGTCTGTTACCAAGTTTATGAATAACACGTTAAGTACGTGTTATACGGAGTATGCTTATGTGCAACATGTTAGGTTTGTCTGTTACCGAGTTTATGAATAACACGTTAAGTACGTGTTCGACGGAGTATGTTTATGGGCAACATGTTAGGTTTGTCTGTTACCAAGTTTATGAATAACACGTTAAGTACGTGTTATACGGAGTATGCTTATGTGCAACATGTTAGGTTTGTCTGTTACCGAGTTTATGAATAACACGTTAAGTACGTGTTAGACGGAGTATGCTTATGGGCAACATGTTAGGTTTGTCTGTTACCGAGTTTATGAATAACACGTTAAGTACGTGTTAGACGGAGTATGCTTATGGGCAACATGTTAGGTTTGTCTGTTACCGAGTTTATGAATAACACGTTAAGTACGTGTTCGACGGAGTATGTTTATGGGCAACATGTTAGGTTTGTCTGTTACCGAGTTTATGAATAACACGTTAAGTACATGTTCGACGGAGAATGTTTATGGGCAACATGTTAGGTTTGTCTGTTACCGAGTTTATGAATAACACGTTAAGTACGTGTTAGACGGAGTATGCTTATGGGCAACATGTTAGGTTTGTCTGTTACCGAGTTTATGAATAATATGTTAAGTACGTGTTTGACGGAGTATGCTTATGGGCAACATGTTAGGTTTGTCTGTTACCGAGTTTATGAATAATACGTTAAGTACGTCTGTTACAGAGTTTACGTATGTACATCACGTTAAGTACGTCTGTTACAGAGTTTACGTATGTACAGCACGTTCAGTACGTCTGTTACAGAGTTTACGTATATACAACACGTTAGGTACGTCTGTTACAAAGATTACGTAAGTACATCACGTTAAGTACGTCTGTTACAAAGTTCACGTATGTACAAGACATAAAGTATGTCTGTTACAGAGTTTATGAATAACACGTTAAGTACGTCTGTTACAGAGTTCACGTATATACAACACGTTAAGTACGTCTGTTACAGAGTTTACGTATATACAACACGTTAAGTATGTCTGTTACAGAGTTCACGTATATACAACACGTTAAGTACGTCTGTTACAGAGTTTACGTTTGTACAACACGTTAAGTATGTCTGTTACAGAGTTTACGTATAAACAACACGTTAAGTACGTCTGTTACAGAGTTTATGTATGTACAAGACGTTAAGTATGTCTGTTACAGAGTTTACGTATATACAACACGTTAAGTATGTCTGTTACAGAGTTCACGTATGTACAAGACATAAAGTATGTCTGTTACAGAGTTTATGAATAACACGTTAGGTACGTCTGTTACAGAGATTACGTATATACAACATGTTAAGTACGTCTGTTACAGAGTTTAGGTTTGTTCAACACATTAACACACGACTGTTTTAGAATTTAAGGACTTGTATCCAGACACATCTGCATCTTCACAACCCAACATATACCGTGACGTCACCACCAAGTGTGAGACCAGCGAGGCGCGGTATAAAACAGAGGATGTCCCGAATGGTATGTTCAGTGTGACACCGGAGTTTGTGACGTCACTTTGTCAATTACCAGCGACGTTCGATTCTGTCGCTTATTCAAAGTTCTTGGACAAGTGGGGCACTGTGAGTACAATATAACAATTATAAATATTAACATGTTTCTTTCGGATTACTTATGATCAAGAGATTTCTTTTCAGTTTTCATTGAACATACAACTGTACAAGGAATTCCGTGCGGTTACGTCACACTCTGTTTACTCCGACATTATAATTGATTTATGAACATTTGTTAAAGAATAATTGTGCGATAAAGGTGTATCTAGTCTAAGATAAATATATGACAGATTACCTTTATCGCTGAATCCTTCTTTAATGCTCATTAAGATATCTGAGTAAACAGATTGTGATATAACTGCACGGAATTCCATGCACAGCTGTACCAAGTGATTTTACTAGTGTTGTCTTGTTAGTATAGTTGTTTGTGTTTCACATTTCAGTTATGAAGCGATATCTGGCTCTCAAATGATCATTGATGAACCCTTGCTTTATTGCCTTCACGGGCTAGTACCATTGTAGACCCAGCGTAACTGCGTATTAAAGCCAAGAGACTACCTCTCATAAATTCATAAATATCCAAATACATCGCTAAATTTGAACCAATACTGAGAGTACTTTAAATTTCAAGTTCTGTACTATAACCTGTAGACATGGAGTTCCTCTGTTGGTGCTAAAACGATCCATTTTTTCAAAATTATTCGTTTTATTGCTTATAAAGGACTATCTAAGAAACCAGATTTATTAAGCTGGAGTCCACTCTTTCATCGATTTGTTTTGGCCACAACACAAATCTACAAAAAAAATGTGAACCAGAATAGCCACGGTTAAACGCTGCGTATCATGTTCATGATGCATAGTCGAACTTGTGGGAATCCGTATAATAATAGTTTTAATGAACTGCAGCAACACGTATGATACACGCAGGCCCTATAAGGTGCGATACTTTTACCTGAACAATTAGCCAATCAAACTTGTTGGAACTATTACAGAGTATTGTCGTATCGAGTCAATATGGACAGAGAAGTATAGACCGGTATAGGATAAGTCGACTTGACGCTTTCAACCACGTAGAAACACAGGTAAACTATCCGTAGATGTATATGTTTCAGAATCGTGTTGTTCATTTAAACAGGTTGAAAGTCAATTGCGAGGTTTGCCTTGTTGTTCATTTACAGCGACACATTCTTATGATCAATATGTTATGTCGATTGTCAGTTTTCCAAGATATATCAATGAATCGAGCATTCAAAACATTTCTATAAAGGTTAGGTTAATCTAAGATATTGTTTGAGTCATAAGAAATGATCTTTATTTGCTAAACGGACAATACTTCCATTGCTCTATTGTTTCAAAATGGAAATAACAGACCATACCAATAAAAAAGAAAAGAAATGATGTTACATGGGGGTGGGGGTGGGGTGGGTGTGTGTGTGTGGGGATGTACAGTTTTTAATGGAGATTTGAGATTCCCTTTGATTCATAAATGGTGGTTCGATCTGGTAGATTTTATTCTTTCAATTAAAGGAAAACACGGATGAGTATTCCATATTTGTTTCAAATCAACAGTCAAGTTAAACGCGTCCTCTTTACCGTTTTGCCTCCAAGACTTTATCCATGATTGTGTAACGATTTACTCGGCGAAGGAACGGTGTTTTCGGTTGACGGATTTTGGGAGAAATTTGCGTTTTACTTTCTTTCTCTCTATATTTGAGTACTGGTGTATTTCCCGGGAACCCTCATTAAACAAAGGCATTCTTCCCGACATGATTTTAGGCCTGTTTCCTCTTTCGTATAGTAACTTGAGTGCTCTTCCTTTGTTAGAAAGCCGCCATTTACAAAAACTACTGCTAAATTACACCTCGAAAGTTAGTGTGTTTTTAAATAAATACATGTTAATTTTACAAGTATATCTTATTGATTATGGTCTTTCCCTATCCCTAGGATGAAGTATCCGTAGCTATTTAGTATATATCATGAGCCAGTTTTGAATTTTGAAAGACGATGTTATGAATGTTGAATTAAAAATACGCAGAATCGTCTAGTTCCGGTATTATTCGGGTATCTACGGATTCCGCTAGGTGGCGTTGTTGTATAGTTCCATATTAATAAGGCTCCCGCACAGGAATTCGATCAGATTGTGACTGACAATGTTGAACGGGTCACGCTTCCAAAAGATAATTATATTGAAAGAATACATTAGCGGGCAACTTTCCTACCTCAAGGGAACTGTGGGGATGACGGGTGAGGGTGGTGAGACAGTCGAGGACCTGTCTGCCACGGACAACTCGGTGTGAGAGAAGTTTTCCTTCCTCAAATACCACATCGAAACTGTGCAACGCAGAAACATGTGAGGATCCGTGGTAGAGGTAGATGAAACATCAGTTCCAGCCACAGCTACTGGGCCAGCAGTACAACCGCCAGCGGCAGTAATCATCCAGTCAGACTCTGGATTAGAGTCCCAGTCTACAGAGTCCCCTCTCGGAGACTCTCCATTGAGAGTGTCGATTTGAAGCGAAGTCTGATGGACTTAACGTCTGGCAAGAAAGGTCCCACCGCCTTTGCCATTTATTACATGGGGATCTGTCACAGAGTCATGAGGAAATTAAACGGGACACATAGATCAAGCTCATGAACGTGCTTCACCAAGACAGATGCGGGCTGACACGGGGTGCCTGTAGTAAGTATGCTGCTTCTGGATGACTTGTGCCACTCTCTCGAAGATAGCATTGAACACATCAGGGGTCAATCTGCTGTCTTCTTTCTTTATGAGTCATGGTCTTGTCAAGCAGCTCCTAGTCAATTGTTTTTCTCGCTCCTGCTGGTAGGTCAACCTCACATTGTCTGTGCTGTTCTTCCTCTCTCTCTTTAGCCTCAAGGGCTAAGATGAAGTTATACAACAGAGAGACAAACATCATGTCTTCTGCAGATAGATCATGCTCTGGTTTTTGAGATCTGCTACATCTTAACCTAGGCTCTGAATAAGAAGCGGCATGCAATCGGCGATCTCGCCATTTTCCAACGCGTAATAGAGCGTATAAATCCACAACAGAGCTTGACAATCGTATCAGAGCCTGATTAAAAGCGTCATGATCGCACCAAAGCGTAATAAAGCGTTATAAAGCTTATCAAAGCGTGAACAATCCTGGTCAAAGCGTGAGGAACCGTAACAAGTCATGAAATAATTTGTCCCCCAAAGCAGCAACCAATTCGTAAGAGATCGTGATATCTTTGGAAAGTTAACAAAAATAACGGTGCTTTGCCCGTTGATTTAAAGCGTGTAATTCGCCGTCTGTGTGAACTAGGCATATGGTTTGTTCCTACGCTTTTTGCGGGCGGCTGCTACTAGAACTGATGTGATGATTGTGAGATCCTCCCCTGCAGTGTGAGCCTGTGGCTGTTCTGGCTCAGGAATCAGCACGGCGTCACTGTCAGTGGTGGTGTTGGAGGCCTTGGCATTTCAGCTACCTGGCCTCTGCCCGTCACTCACCGGCTTTTCTTTACTGCATCTTTACCTCTTTTGGATCCAATCTTTGTGTTTTTAATATATTTTAATGTTCCCGCTTTAAACTAAGCTCTGTCAAGCTTTCCTACGCTTTGAGTCAAGCTTTGCTGAGCGGTACTACGCTTTGTTAAGCTTTTAAAATACGCTCTCGGCGCTTTAATCAAATCTTGACAGAGCGCACACAATTTTCAAACAGTTTAAACATTTTGGCGCTCTTGCCGAATGTCCAAATTTACTTCAAGCTTTCTATTACGACACTGGCGCTTGAATGAAGCTTTTAAGATTTGGTGTCGCTTTCCACGCCGCTTTAAAGCGCCATCAAAGCGTCGTTGGTGTGAACCATGTATTACATTGGGCTTTAGAGCTATAGGTACTGTCCTCGGGAAGGTATCTTGTGAAGCATCGCTTCCACGCACCTTCTTCGACAGAGTACCGTGCAGCTAGAGGTCTTTTCCTACGTAGGACATAGCTAGATAGTAAATAGACAGTGAGTAATATTATTACGTCGCGCTGTGACTACAGCGGTGGAGCTACATAGCGTCTGTGAATAGCCGCACAAGAACAGTTATAACGTCATTGCGCTGTGAAGATAACCCTGGAGTTGTAGCAGTCGTAGATAGGTGAAGACTTCGGCTACAACGTCCCTGTGCTGGGGCCCGTATTACCAGTATAAATTTGTAAAAGCCGATACCCCGAAAGATAAGCGATCAGGTACATAGGTACTGTCATTAGCTGGAGCCTAACTACGGCCGAAAACGTTTCACAAGAAATAAAAATAATTTACAAAGTTATTGGCGGACAAAGGCTAAAAGTTTTTCCAACTGATAAATGTGAAAAAAAATCGGTTCAGCAATTTGTCTCAATCATTCTACACTTAACTGCAGCATTTTATCATTGTTGCCAACAAGAATGATTTAAGATGCAAGTTGCATGTACTTGTTTCTATCCTTTGTATGTTGTATGTTAAATGAATAAAAACGGAGATTTGTCAGACAAGACAATAATCTTCAGTTATATGTTCAGAATAATCATGCATCGTACCACAGTGTATAACTTTTCATATATATATATATATATATATATATATATATATATATATATATATATATATATATATATATATATATATATGCATGCAGTAAAGTTTACAGATATTGTAATTGTAACAGGCACCGGGACGTGTCCACCAGACTGGTGCCTATCTTGGTCATGGCTCCTCACTGACTGTTGACACCGTCAACTTTACAGAGACACAGTCTGCCGTATCCCGACGGTTCGGCACGTTAACGGTTACTATCGTCGCGGGGGGTCCGGACGAGAAAGTACCGATAGGGGCCCGTGTTGTGCCGCTTACATTCGCCATGGATCACAACTTGTGGAATAAGGTGATTTACAGCGCTTTTCAACACGTTATTCTTTTATATTGCGTGGGGTTTCGGTTGAAAGCAATGCTTCTTTTTATTATTGTTTGCATAAACTGAATTACTGAAACTTATTCCGACGGCATCGACTGCATTCCTTCATCATGAATCTGTCATCTGTAGAGAAACAAAAATCAGGATCATTTTTATCTTATTCGATTATTGATAATCTTGGCCAATCCGCCAAAGTCTTTTTCTAGGTCTGGAAAGTTTGGAGTTTTCTTAAATACCTTTTTCTACTTGAGAAAGATCAATGCCTGTGTCAGGAACGAATGTTTTGTCCATTATAGGCAGCAGCGCTTTGGGGGATATTAAAACACATTAAAATATTAAAGGCCCATTAAAGGAGGGTAATGCTATCAAGCTATATTATTTGGTAATTTTTGGACAGATTCAAAATAGTTATCACCAGAAAACACCATCAGCACAACTTAATTGTGAAAATAAACCAGAAATAACCCAGATTAGCAAGTTTTATAATCCAGACTTCCTGACTCTTCACCTCTGACCTTGACAGTTGACACACACATTTTTGAACCGACCAATCAAAATTCGTTATTTTGAATTCGTAAACAAACAGGTTCTTGATAAACATGATTGAATTGGAGACAAGTATATTTCAAGCACAAAATAACTTATTTCAAATGAGTCTCATTAATAGGGTCTCAATGCATTCCTAAACTAATTCTCATGACTTTTATTAACATAATAAAAGAACTCCATATATTTTTTCAATAATTTATTTGTACTCCTCTCCTTTGATGTGCCTTTAATATATTTCTCCTGTTTTGAGGTAACTGAACAAAGCATCGTCTCCGATTTTTGTCCCCCAACTTTCAACTTGACGACCATGAAAGCCAACCTCGACAAGGCCCTGAGTGCATATTCGGCATATAGCCACGCACCGACCCTGAACAGTAAGTTATCCTTTCTCCGCTATAAACTGTTTATGAGGAAATTACGTTTGACTTTGAAAGCCTGGTTTCGGTTTAACGCGTCTTTAAATCGCTTGTTCTTTGTTTCTAAGTTGCGTTTAACTCTGACTTAACGTGTTCGATAAGGGACACAAATATAGTGTATAAAACTGAGTTACAACCGAGTTAAAACTTAAGGTTTTTTCGTGGAACTGAGACCACTTTTTACTCATGAATCCCCTTAAAATGATCAACTATATCCATACATCTAACTACAAGAACTGCCGTCTTTCATTTATAGAAATATGATTTATTTGAAATTCACTATTAAGTAAATTTTTCATGTTATTCAACACTGAGAATGTCACTGTCAGAATCCAATGCTGGAAATCGTCAACTTCTTTTGCTCACGAGAAATTAATACATCCAAAGAGGAAAGGACATTTTGCTCCAACGTCGCGAAAATACAGGTTTCCGTAAACACATAAATCAAAGACCAATTTCTATTTGTTTACTTCTTTAATTCTGACATCCCGTGATTTTGTTGAAAAATGTGAAGCATATCTATGGGAAATCCGGTTTATAAATAAACGAGGGAAGTCTTTCTCGCGAGCCTTTATAGCGTGTCGTGGCAAAAAACGGTTACCCGTTTTCGAAGACCCATGTGACGATTGTACTTAAAAATACCAACTCTCATTCGTAGTTTAGATCATTGATTACGAAAGAAATCCGTTAAAAGTGTTTCCTTTATCTGTAATATAAATGTTTATATATTTCCTGTCCGGTTGTGAACGGGTTTGCAAAGCTGTCAACAATTTAGTCGTATTTTAGAAATCTATGCTGTCATCTTTTCGAATTAAGACATTTTTTTCTTAAGTTGAAACCTCAATTTCTTAGATAGTTCTTTTAATAGACGTTAAGAATTAAAGAGATAAAAAAGAAAGGGGATAAACCCAAAACAGGAAACATATCTTAAATATCCCATAGTAATAAGACAATAAAATTGAATTCTGTCTCTTCCCGGACTTTTCTGCCAAAATACTGAAAACTGCCTTCATGATCGGGATATGTGAGTCGTCTTGTGCAAATTCAATTTAAGTAAGAAGTCAAAATCGTCGAACCTCCTCTATTTCTTTTAAAATAATATTATGTTTGACAGCAAATAGATTTCTATCTTGGTTGACAACGGGTTTAGAACTTCACATGTAAAATATTTCAAAAGTCTGAAGAATAAGAAAATGCGTTTGTATACCGCATTCATAAAAAAGTTTATAGATGTAGAATAAACATAAAAGACACGCACCATTGTTAGCCCAAAACGTCGTATTTCTTCACTAACGACGATGCGATCTTGTTTAAACAGCGGCACCGTGTCGTTCAGATTTTGCCAGAATCGACAGTCGTTGTAGCCTTGGGTCCTGACCCGTTCGTATAGTGGGTATACACATGGACACCTGCACTAGCCTAATGTGGATAATACGGGCCAGTCCCCAGGCATTACCCATAGAATTAGATAGATTATTGTTCTGCACGTCCATTACTACAGGCGTTCCTTTGCGCATACCGGTAACATGGCCGCAAGGGAGCTACGGGCTGATGAAGAGTGCTTCCGGTTGTCCAGGAAGTGACGTACATTGGCGCGAAGGATGGCGGAGATATGACACCGAGGATCACGATGGATCAAATCGCTATTCCCCGAACGTTAATAACTATCTTGCAGGTGACGTTGTGATAGATTTCATTTGCATTAACGCCAAATAACCATAGGGTGATACTTATACGTGTAATGTAAGTGTGGTACATAGATAAGTTATGGTTGGTGTCGGGATGGGAAATGTGTATGCGGTGAGGCTAGGAAAAGCATGAGGGCGAACTTTAGCGGACACTTCTCAGTTTTCGAGCCGAACTAGATTAGCTTTCTTCACCTCGACACCAACTATATTTCGATTAATCAAGAAGGTCTATTTATAATTCATTGAAAAAGATGTTTAAATCTAAATCTAAATTTTTATATGTCTTCTACTTGATACTGGGCTAATTCGCCAAGATGAAATTGCTTGTTTAGACCTAATTAAAACGTTGATCTATGTAAAATGTGATTAAAAATGGCGGATATGGGGAAAGTAGTGAGGAATACAAACATACAAACATTTCATTTGATAAAAGTTATTGCAAACTACTAGTGTACCATTGATACTAAGATTTACAAACCACTTCACAATAAAATTGCAGTCACAACAATATGACCTCATATTTTGATGAGATGACCTCAGTATTGACTGGATAAACCTAAGTTTATTATCCCACCCTTTTATCAAAAGCATACTAGCGCTCAATAAAACTGCAAAACTGGGTAATATGAGTTATAAATTGTTATAGAATATGTTGAAACATAGCAAGAAATCACAGGATCATGACCGTATAATGCCTGCACTATTTATTATCTATTTTTCAATGTGCTACTTTCACAAATTTGGTGCCCACCAATTTAACTTTATTGTTTACATTCGAGTAATATATAAAATAGCAAGGAGCGCTCGGGTAATGAGTGGTGATTACTTGGTTAGAAAAATCACGTGAAACACATAAAAATACTGCCATTTATCCTACATTAACAACATGAACATTCAAAATTGAGAATTCCTGGGGTTTTATTGGTTCCTTAGGTTTGTCGGCTGACCTTGTTTTATCGCTAATTGTAAACAAACCTTATAGTATTCACTCTTTTAAAAACATCATATGAACGTGTTACAGTCTCAATTCCTTTATAAAAGAGAATTTAAAGTACTTTTATATTCAATTTTCAATTGTTCTAGAACTTTTACAATTTAACTTAAAATGAGCGCAAGTATGGCTTTAAGTTTGGTAACCAGAGGATAAAAGAAAATATAGTGTTTCCAGATTGGAGTTTATTCTTCTGAACCAGGTCTAAATACAGATTTGTCATGCGGCTTTTGAATAAAAGAAAACACAATGATTTAAATAAAGGGATTTCTAATTTATTTTCCAATTCTAATGTACGAATTATTGTGAGGTGCAAATCACATGCTTAAACAATGCTGACAACGATGAACAATGTCTTCCGTTATCGCTACCTGTAACGTACCTTTCATAATACAGTGCAGATAGCTTCGGGAATGTGGTCTTAACCCTTTCCGTCTGAACTCGTTTCAAAGAGAAAAGAAACACATATCTTCAAAATGGACAAGATTAACTAGATTCCTGTATCCCGATAGGTTAATATTTGACCGAATCTTGGACAGGCAAAAACTCAAATTGGCTGACCATATCGAGAAGCATCACAACAACAACAACACAAAAAAGATTCATCTAATTCGATTAAGCTTGAATCTTTCTTTTTACTTTTAAACAATACCAACGTAAAAGCATGAATGGGGATTCTTTGAAATTAATAAATATATCCATTATTATAAAAGATATACCGCACCATCACAAAAGTGTCCATTTTAGAGTTTGAGTACTTCGGGAAACTAACACGCGTGGTGTCCGTCCGGTGTTGAAACTAGATCTAGGCTGTGTTATCGGTAATGCTGATAATATAGGTCATCAGATATCACTGAGAAAACGACACATTAATTTATTGTATGGCCGTTGCTATGGTTTGGGAACTAGATCAAGTCCATGTCGTTGGTGTTACTGACTATCCAAGGATTGTCTATCGTTGTTTGTTGCTTTTCCAGGAACCTTTAGTCATAACAATCTGGTCACATGGTTCTGTATGAACACCGGATCTACCAGCCCGTATGCTCGCCCCTGGCCCCGTGGGCATTACTGTCTGCTCCAATACGGCAGGTGTCCAGCAGGTAAGATAGGGTATCAGAGCGACTGTGTTAGTCTAAGCTGTAGACCGTTTTTAATTGGGTTGAAAGCAACAAAAGGTTTGTTGATGCTTTTTCATAGCAAATTGTCTCAGGAGATCAGAACTGCTCGTCTGATGGAGTTCTGCTGCAGAATAAGGGGTGATCTGCTAAATTAATAGATATTTCTCCGCATCTAAGGAAGGCCTTTGCAAGATTTCGGTGTTCAAGTCACAAATTTAATATTGAATTGGGTAGACACTTCAACATTGACGAAGAAAATAGGACATGTCATTTCTGTTTTTTGCACAACGGATCCTTTATTGTCGAAACTGAGTATCATGCTTTCTTCCACTGTGCCAGGTACAGTCTAGAAAAACAAAATCTTCTATATACTTCGTATAGTGGAGGAAATGACATTCAGCATTTCTATATAGTCTTATGTTAAATACCAATGCTGTTGTTATCCGTAAGATTGCAAAATTTGTATCTGTTGTCATGCATATAAAAGACATTTCACTACAATCTGCATAAAAGTGAAATGTTTTATACTTAAATGTGTTTTACATATCAACATGATTAACAATATTTTCTATCATTTATTTTGTTTAGGGACATAACTATTTGTTAATATATGTATATTCATTGTATGATGTATTATGGGCCAGTGGCCTTTATTTACAGCAATATACTTTTGAACAAGTTTTTGTTTTAATTCTTCGAGTCAGTTATTCAACTTCGCACCTTCAATGTGACGGCGAAAGAAACATACAGTCTTCTACATAAAACAACTTGACAGAAGGAATCTCCGCCACACACACTGCTAGACAATGTTCAACTTGGCCGACCGGTCACAGAGCCTCTGTTCTATCTCTAGTTGAACATCAGAGAAGGGCCCATCAGCCTTATCTGTGTTTACGCACCAACACTCGTGGCTCCTGAGGATATTAATTAAGTACAAAGGAGATATTATTGGGCAACTTCTACGCCCGTGTAGGGAGTGACAATGATGCCGATTTGTCTTGGACGCCCGTCGGAATAGACAAATCCAACGAAAATGGACAACGGCTGATGAAACTTCGTTCCTATCATGAGCTCTGCATTACCAACACTTACTTTGGCACAAAACCCCATCACAGAGTATCCTGGAGACACCCAAGGTCCAAGCACCGGCACCAGTTATGCCTTATCATAACAAAACGGAGGAGTCTCAGCCATGTTCTAGTCACCAGAACATACCATAGCGTCGACTGCGACACTTGAGTGTTGTAAAATCAGAGTACAATAAAAAAAGCTCCAACACGCTAAGAAAAGGGGTATCCAAGAATCAACACCAGCAAGTAACAATGGGCGGGTCTCACAGATGAGTTTGTCTCTCACTTCTCTACAAACAACAGAGCAAACTACAACCTACCTGCAACTGAGCAGTGTGAAAACCTAAAGAGAGTTACCCACAGCACAGCTTGGGCTGCCTTTGGTAAAAGTACAGGGAATAAACACAATGACTAGATGATTAACTAGTCTACCTTATCGAAGCCAAGCGCAGGGATCTTCTGGCACACATGGACTATCCTACAGAAGACACTCTAAACTCAATGAAATGCAACTAGAATATGCATACAAAGAACTCTCCAGACATGTGAAAACAATTACTAGACAAACCTCTATCAAACTGTTCAGCAAGCGGCAGACACAGATAACATCAAAGGCATGCATGATGGAATCAAAGGCAGTTGGACCTGTTATGCAGAATACAGCTCCTCTCAAATCCATGCTGATCAAAAACAAGGCTGAACAGCTTGACAGATGGGTTGAGCATTACTTCGAACTCTATTAACGGGAGAACAAAGTCCATCAAACAACCCTTGACTCTGTTGACCAGCTTCCTGTGATGGCTGACTTGGACAATGGACAACCATAGAAGAATTGTTAAAGACATTCGATTGGTTACCATCAGGGAAATTACCAAACAAGAATGGCATACCAGCAGATGTCTAAAGAGTAGAAAGTCAGCCCTTCAAAAGCGTTTAATCCAATGCTGGAATGAAGGGTGTATTGCCCAAGACATTATGACGTTAAATACAGTCACCCTGTACAAGAACAAAGGCGATCTCAGTGGTTGCAACAACTGTCGTGGTATCTCAATATTTAGCATCGTAAGTAAGCTTTTCGTTCGGACATCTTGTATAGACTTCAGCTTCTTGCAGACAGGATCTACCCTGAGTCACAATGTGGCATTCGCTCCAAGAGATCAACAGTTGATGTGATTTTCTCTCTTCGTCCAACATACAGGGAACAAAATCAACCACTGTACATCGCTTTCATCGATTTAACGAAAGCCTTTGATTTAGTGAATCGTGATGGTCTGTTGAAGATTCTACCAAAGATTGCCCACCTAAACTCCTCAGAATCACAATCCGTTCATGATGGCATGATGAGCACAGTCCAGTTTGACGGAGATGTAACAGCAGACTTCATAGTTGAAAGCGGTGTCAAACATAGGTGTGTACTCGCACAAACCCTCTTTGGTATTTTGTTTGCTCTGCTGCTGAAAAATGCATTCCGTTCATCAGAAGACGTCGTGTGCCTGCACACAAGATCTGACGGCCGTCTGTTTAACCTTTCAAGACCTTTCGAAATCAAAGATTAGGATTATGCTCATCAAGGACATGCTGTTAACAGACGCCGCCTCCATAGTTTCTCACAACCAACAAGGGCTCCAATGGATCGTGGATAAATTCTCTTACCCATGAGACCTCTTCGGACTTACAATTAGCAAAGAGAAAACTCATGTCATGGGCCAAACTACTATTGATCCTCCATCGATAACAATCAACGGTGACGATCTGGAAGTTATCTACTGGTTCCAATTTCTTGGCGCCACGACATTAGACACCATGTCACTAGACACAGAGCTTAACACACACGTAGGCAAGGCTTCAGTTACTGTCTCTAAGCTCACAAAGAGAGTCTGGGGAAACAAGCACCTCACCACTACCACCAAAATGAGTGTCAACAAGGCCTGTATCCTAAGCACATTGTTCTACGGCAGCGAAGCCCAGACTATGCATTTCAGAAAAGGAGGCTACAAGTACTCCATCTCCGGCATATGTGTAGAATTCTTGGAATCAGGTGGCAGGACAAGGTTACAAACAACGGAACTCTATTAAGAGCTGAACTACAATCCATGTTTACACTGCTGCGGCAACGCAGCCTACGAGGGTTGGGTTACGTACACAGGATGGATGACGGACGCGTTCCAAAAGACCTTCTGCATTGTGAACTTGCTATCGGTGCTAGGAACAGAGGCCGATCACAGCTTCAGTTTAAGGATGTCTGTAATAGGGATGTGAAGGCTTGTGACATCCACCCAGGAGCTTGGGAAGCCATAGCAATTGACAGAAGTATCTGGGACCAGCAGGTTTCAGCAGGCTTGAGGACGAACCTGTCATACGACAGCTGTACAGTCAGAAGAGGGCCAAATGAAAAGTCAACCAATGCCATATACCTAAATTACACACATCCCCAGGATTCATATGACAGGACCGCAGTATAAAATGCAGATCACAAATGGGCCTTCAAAGCTACAGAAGAAGATGCTCTCTCAAAGCATTAAACCATAGTCTATATGACTGAAGGATGCCAACAACAACTACTTCAAACACCCAAATATCAATAGGTATGGAACCAACCATCTGAAGAAAAACTCAAGCCAATCATCCGTGATTAATTCTTAACTTACCAACCGTGAAGTAGGGCTTTGGGTTTCAAGTACATTATCACGCTGAATCACGTAGAAAACATCCACATCCATCAGAAAACTAATATAAAGATTATTCAATTCACCAAGATCGTGAGAGAATGTTGAAATAACATCGCTGTGCCAAACAAACAATGAATGGTCTACGTAAATCGGGCAATGCGCTCGTTTCCAACAAAAAGGATACAGTTTATTTGTGTATAGAATTAACCATTTACGATAAATAACATCGGTGAATGGTTTGACATCTGGTTTTCAAATTGTTTCTTGCATAATAAATATTACAACATAACACATAGCCTATAACGTGTACGATGATACTTGCTTGTATAAACCATGATGGTAATAATGTTTGGAAAGGAGACCCTATGAGGACTAATTCTGAACGGAAATCCCTTACGTCCTTTCTTAACAGCTGATTGGCTAAATCAAACATATCAAGAAAAAATCCAAAAACGGCTAATGCACTAAATGTGTTTCGATAATGTCCTTTGTAGGTTTCAGCAATGGCTATTTGTATTGGGACGATGAAGATGATCACAACGAGAACAGTGTTGGTGGTACTTTGCCAACGGGGGCTTATGATAAGAACACCAGGATTAATTACTGTTGTAGGTATGTGCAATGCAAACACCAGGATTAACTATTGTTGTAGGTATGTACATTGCAAACACCAGGATTACTTATTGATGTAGGTACGTACAATGCAAACACCAGGATTAACTATTGTTGTAGGTACGTACAATGCAAACACAAGGATTAATTATTCTTGTATGTACTTACAATGCAAACACCAGGATTAACTATTGTTGTAGGTATGTACATTGCAAACACCAGGATTAATTATTGTTGTATGTACGTACAATGCAAACACCAAGATTAATTATTCTTGTATGTACGTACAATGAAAACACCAGGATTAATTATTGTTGTATGTACGTACAATGCAAACACCAGGATTAAGTATTGTTGTATGTACGTACAATGCAAACACCAGGATTAATTATTGTTGTATGTACGTACAATGCAAACACCAGGATTTATTATTGTTGTATGTATGTACATTGCAAACACCAGGATTAACTATTGTTGTAGGTATCTACATTGCAAACACCAGGATTAATTATTGTTGTAGGTACGTACAATGCAAACACCAGGATTAACTATTGTTGTAGGTATGTACATTGCAAACACCAAGATTAATCAATTTCAATCAATTCTTTATTTGGCAAAAACCAGCATATAATTGCCTTTGGCCAAGACAACATTTACAAATATGGTACAGACATATATATAATATACGTAAACATGTTAATATATACAAAGAAAGAAATAACAAAGATTATCAAATTACGAAAACATACAAGTCAATAATTTAGTTGATCTATCACATAATGGTATATAATAAAGGTAAATACATTAAATAATTTCATTTCGACATTTAAAGCTCTCTTTTAGATAATATGCAGTTTTAGTTAGAATACAATGACGTTTTGAAGATAAAATGTTAACAAATGTATTAGTGTTTGGCCATGGTAGATGTCCAAAATATTTATTACGAATGTTTGCATAGGCCGGACAGCACAATAAAAAATGATATTCAGATTCAATCTGATTTAAAGAGCAAAGTCTACATATTCGATCACTTCTATCAATTCCGTTAAATCTACCTGTTTCAATATCTAAAGAGTGGGAACTTAATCTAAAACATGTCATCTGCTTTCTTAAACTATCTCCTTTTAAAACATCAATATATTTCTCAAAACAGAAATCAGTCTTATACATTTTATAAAAATCTAGCTTTGGTGAAGTTTGTAGTGAACTATGCCAGTTTTGGATATACTGGTCTCTAATTCTTTGTTTTAATAGAGGAAACTAGTTGACGTTCTTATCAAAATTTGTGAAAATATCGTTAAAACCAAGATTGCTTAACAATTGTTTAATACTCATGGCCCAGCAACTTTTACTATTACCATTGATCTGTTCTAGTAGTATTTGATGCATAGGAGAATTTTCATTACTCATTATTTTTACCCAATATTTTAAAGTTCTCTCCTTACAAATAACAGAAAGCGGAAATCTCCCAAGTTCACCATACACAGCTATATTGGGAGTTTGTTTCCGCACACCCAAAATATGCTTACAAAATTTTAAGTGGAGTCTATCAATTTCTTTATAATCATATATTCCCCAAACATCCGAACAATACAATATTATTGGAACAACCATAGAGTCAAATATAGATAATTTTGATTTTACATCAATTGTAATGCGGGAAAATAAAGTTAAAACAGAATTGTAGGCTCTTAAAGCTTGTTCAGACAAAACTTCAACAGCATTTTTCATATTACCAGTATACTTAAAATCTACTCCAAGGTACTTAAAATGATCTACAACTTCAATTTGTTCTCCATCGATAAACCAATCAATGTTATGGGTGCTTTTTCTTTTTTCAAAAATACAAACTTTTGTTTTAGAAACATTTATTTTCAAACCCCATTTATTTGAATAATTAGAAATTGTATCTAGCTGAGCTTGTAAACTATTTGGGTCTGTAGTAAAAAGTGCAATATCATCAGCAAAAAGTAGCATATACATTGATAAAAAATTTAAATCATTTTCACTTAAATGATTTATATCGATATTATTTTTGATATCGTTGATAAACAATATAAAAGTATTGGGGAGAGTGGTTCCCCTTGTTTCAAGCCAGGTGTGACATAAAAAAACTCTGAGAAGTTCGTGCCAGCTGTTAGTTTGACACAAGATTTTACTTTACTATAAATAGATTTGAGTATGTTTATCATTTTACAGCTAATCTCTGTATCTAAAAGCTTTACCCAAAGTGCATCTCTTATAACGGTATCAAATGCCATCTGAAAATCAATGAAAGCACGATACAATTTACATTTTTTGTTAAGGATATTTTGAATAATAGAATGTAATAAAAAGACACAGTCAGTAGTACTTCGATTATCTCGAAATCCAAACTGGGCATCACTAAAAACTTCATTGTTTTCACACCACTTATTCAATCTATTTCGAAGAAGCAGAGAAAATATCTTCGCCATGACGTTAATAAGAGTAATGCCCCGATAGTTGGATGCATTTAGTGTGTCACCCTTTTTATGTATTGGGACAATCACACCTTTACACCGAGCTTCAGGATAGATTTCTGTTTCAAATATTTTGTTGAAAATAGTAGTTAAGTAAGGGGATATAAAGTCAGATGATTCAATAAAAAAGTCAGCAACATTGTTACTAAAATCGGAGCTTTTATGTCTCTGAAGAGACCTTAATGTTTTGGCTATTTCAAAAATAGTAAAAGGCTTATCTAGTTCATCAATAACTAAAGGGTCAGACCTAGCAGACGAATTATCGTTTGGCACGTAATGGCATTGCGTAGTATTAGAAATATTCTTGAAATGGTCAACAAAATCATTCAAGGATAGGCCGCCAGCTGTTTCAGAGTGTTTCTTTTTAAATTTGTTAATATATTTCCAAAATTTGCGTGGATTCTTCTTACTCAACTTAGACATTTTACACTTTTCGCTAATATAGTACTTATGTTTTGCATTGCGCTTGATTTTGCAGAAAGCTTTTCTGTTTTCAAGGAAAACCTTTCTGTTTTCATCTGATCTCACTGATCTAAAGACTCTTTTACTTTCTAAAAAAATACTGTTTTGCTTTTCTTACAGTCTTTATCAAACCATTCAGACTTACGACATTTGGGTAATCGTGGTCCATTTCTACATGATTTACCGTGTAATTTAAAAGAAATATCATACACAATACATGAAAAATCATCAACAAACGTATCTATGTCAATCTCGTTAGAAATGAACTTATTCGACAAGTCATCAAATAAATGTTTATTCTTATCTAATGAATCAAGCAATAAAGAAGGGTCTGAATCCTCCCAAAAGATTTTGTCGTAAGTTAGTATATCGGAATGGTAAAGCACACTTTGCTCGTAATTAAGTGCAAATTCAATAGGGCAATGATCTGAAAATTCAGTAAGATCAATAATATTCATAAAAGAAATAACAGCAAAATTGACATGGTTCGTTATTAAATAATCAACAACACTGGATGCTCTGTTATTTTTGATTGTATTAAAACTGGTATAGTTCCCCGGTTCGAGACGCCCGTTAACAATAGACAAACTATTTTCCTTACAAAGGGAGAGCAATCTGTTACCAAAACGATTCACGTTACTATCTTGTGAAGCACGTGGAGGGATCAAACTAAGTGACTCGTGATCAGTGAAGGGCATCGACACATAACGGTCGAGATTAATGTTTTCAACATAGTCCGCACATTGACCTACTCTAGAGTTAAAATCACCATTTAAAAACACTTCCCCAAGAGAACTATACCGTATTATATCAGTATTAAGTTGATCAAAGAAATCAAACTCATATAGAAAAGACGATTAGTTTTTATAGACGCTAGAGTCTTCAGGCGGTATGTAGCACGTGCAAATATACACGTCGCTCACACCGCCGAAAGACTCTTGCTTTAATCGTATCCAGACAATACCGTGACTGTTATTATTTACCAATTCAATTTTATTAAACAAACACTTTTTATAATAAATAATGATACCACCGCTAAAACGTTTGGCTTTTTTATTCGATTTAGGTCTTGGACAGTTAAAATGACAATATCCATTGAGATCAACGTTTGTGAGCCTAGAGCACCATGCTTCAGTAAAGCAAAGAATGTCATATTTATTAATTACATCTAAAAAATCAAAGTCATTCAATTTACTGACAAGGCCCTGAACGTTCCATGACAAAAACGTGAGTTGGTTGCCGTCGTCCCCTCAACGCGTCGACTCCGTAGGCACAAACCGCTTGCCGTCAATGAAAAGTTTATCATAGGATAGGATGGCATTTTTCCCTTCACTTTTGGCCTTAACCAGTTCATTTATTAGTGGTTTCCGTCTCTCCTGGATGGCTTTTGGATACTGATCACTGACTCGAATCCCCGTATCGTCTCGTTTGTCCTGTACACAACGCTTTATAAGGAGTTTGTCCTGGAAATAATTGAATTTGACAACTATAGGACGCACTTTTCCGCTAACGTAGCTCCCAATTCGATGAGCACGGTCGATTTTAACGGTGGATCTCACATCGCCTACCTGTAGAGTGTTTTGACAAAAGTCTAGAATCTTTTCGTTGCAGTCCTCTTTCCTCCTTTCGTCAGGCGATTTTGGCTCGGGGAAATTGAAAAAAAGGAGGTTGTCTCTCATGGATCTGGACTGTATGTCTAGCATTTCCTCCGAAAGACGTTTGTTTTCTCTCTTCAATACCATTCGAGACTTGTTCGAACCTGGACTTTTCCGCCGAAATAGATTTATCAATAGAAAGTTGTTTAACTCTTATTTCCTCACATACCTGGCTGTCAAAATGTCTGCTTGCTTCAATGTCCGAAATTTTGCGATTGGATTCGTCGACTTTATTTTCTAAAGAGCTTACCCTTGTGTCCATGTTGGTCAATTTCTGGGACATTTCTTTTATTCGGGTTTCGATTGAGTCGAGTTTCTTTAGTTTAGAGTCCATTGCATCCAATCTATCCAGTATAGCCTTGTTTAGAGACTGGTCGTTGTACGCACAAGGCACACTTTGTGAATTCGGGTTCTGGCTGTACTGGGGGATATTTGGTTGTTGTTGATGGTATTGTTGCATTGGACTTGATGCATAGTAGTTACCCGGGTATGGCGAGATTTGTGATAGGAAACTTCCTGACGGGGATTGTATGTTCGAATGTTGGATTGGTTGTGGGGTGGCCTGTGGATTGGGTGGTGGGTTGGAAGAAGGCATTGTAGGGCGTTTATCGGGTTGATGACTCACTGTGTTTGGTGAAGCCTCTGATTTAGTCCTCTTTTTAACACTTTTCCTCCCCATTGTGAATACAGAACAAAGAAAGAAAATGGCGCCACATTGTCACAACTTTATCAAACACGTAACAAACACGCTATAGTCCAGCAAGAAGCACATCACGCATACGAAAGTCACCAACTAACCTAGATAAGCATTAGCAACCGAAATGTATGCTTAAAGTAGTCAAAAAACATTAATTATTCTTGTATGTACGTACAATGCAAACACCAGGATTAATTATTCTTGTATGTACGTACAATGCAAACACCAGGATTAATTATTGTAGTATGTACGTACAATGCAAACACCAAGATTAATTATTCTTGTATGTACGTACAATGCAAACACCATGATTAACTATTGTTGTAGGTATGTACAATGCAAACACCAAGATTAATTATTCTTGTATGTACGTACAATGCAAACACCAGGATTAATTATTGTAGTATGTACGTACAATGCAAACACCAAGATTAATTATTCTTGTATGTACGTACAATGCAAACACCAGGATTAAGTATTGTTGTAGGTATGTACAATGCAAACACCAAGATTAATTATTCTTGTATGTACGTACAATGCAAACACCAGGATTAATTATTGTAGTATGTACGTACAATGCAAACACCAAGATTAATTATTCTTGTATGTACGTACAATGCAAACACCAGGATTAACTATTGTTGTAGGTACGTACAATGCAAACACCAAGATTAATTATTCTTGTATGTACGTACAATGCAAACACCAGGATTAATTATTGTAGTATGTACGTACAATGCAAACACCAGGATTAATTATTCTTGTATGTACGTACAATGCAAACACCATGATTAACTATTGTTGTAGGTATGTACAATGCAAACACCAGGATTAATTATTGTTGTATGTACGTACAATGCAAACACCAGGATTAATTATAGTTGTATGTATGTACATTGCAAACACCTGGATTAACTATTGTTGTAGGTATCTACATTGCAAACACCAGGATTAATTATTGTTGTAGGTATTTACAATGCAAACACCAGGATTAATTATTTGTGTATTTTATTACAATGCAAACACCAGGATTAATTATTCTTGTATGTACGTACAATGAAAACACCAGGATTAATTATTGTTGTAGGTACGTACAATGCAAACACAAGGATTAAGTATTGTTGTATGTACGTACAATGCAAACACCAGGATTAATTATTGTTGTATGTACGTACAATGCAAACACCAGGATAAATTATTGTTGCATGTACGTACAATGCAAACACCAGGATTAATTATTATTGTATGTATTTACAATGCAAACACCAGGATTAATTATTGTTGTGTGTGCGTACAATGCAAACACCAGGATTAACTATTGTTGTAGGTATGTACATTGCAAACACCAGGATTAATTATTGTTGTATGTACGTACAATGCAAACACCAGGATTAATTATTGTGGTATGTATGTACTTTGCAAACACCAGGATTCACTATTGTTGTAGGTATCTACATTGCAAACACCAGGATTAATTACTGTTGTAGGTACGTTTTATGCAAGAACACCAGGATTAATTATTGTTGTAGTTATGAACCAGTATTAATTACAATGCAAACACCAGGATACCTTTCTGTGTACCCCTTAGATACAGGACAGATCGGATACATATAATTATATCACGAGATTGTTGTCTTGAAAACATATAGTCTACCTCGGTGAATAATGATCGGTCAACCCGAATTCGATACCCAACGGTGATCAAATATTTCACCACGGATTGTCATATAGCTAGGTTAGTACTGGTAGATTAACAAAGGAACAGGTACTATACCCCTCATGACTGAGCCATGTGCAGTAATGAAATAATGAAAACGAAATCCGCCATTTTAGGTTAAATAGAAAGACATATAATTAACTTCAGCCAAACCGTGTGTGTAGTATCAATACAAATTCCCCATCGTTCATCTTTTTATTTCGTATCTTACCAATCATCATGCTTCTTGACTTTGCTTGTGTTCCATAAAAGATTTTCTTGGCTCACCTTTTAAAAGCTCTCAAATTAACAATCGTGTTTAGGCGGTGTGCACGCGGCAAAAACTGATATAAGAGAATGTTGTAAAAGGAAAGAGCCCTTAAATTTATGGAATAAGGACATTTTCTCACTTTTCAGTTTTGGGCGTAATTTTGCCTCCTCGCTGTAATGTAGGGTCGACGTTTAGCCCCTCCCTGACGTTTTCATAATTTGTATTTTACCATCGGAGTCAAGTTGATTAAGTGTATTCTTAAGTAACTACTTTAAGTCAGCTATATCAGACGATTTGCCTCTCAATTGTCTTTTTTTTCGGTTTAAGGACGTTCTCTGTAATGTTTTCCGCGCAGTTAATCTGCGCATCCAAGGGAGATAATAAATCTGTTACCGCGGAGGTACTTGTGTAGTGGGATAAACGTTTTTATTCGAATGAAATTTACTGTATGCATATTTTTTTTCAAAGAATAATCATATTATCCATAAACTATAAAGGGTCAGTTAAATTATTTTATATTTCTCATGCATATTCAACTTATTTTTTTTTTTCAAGTTAAAAGTTATTTTCGTCGTTTTTATATAAATAATTTTCAAATACGGTTACCATGGAAACTTTTGGTATGGTCATTTTACAGAAAACTAACTCGTCAACAATATTTCTTTTTGCATTTTGTATTCCAAGATTAAGTTTTACTTCACGTATTGAAAAATAAGAATATTCTTCAAAATATCTTCATTTTTTGTAATATACATATCAATTTTCATTGTTTTTTGTTGAATACAAAAACTCGAAAAACTGATATCGATAAAAAAGTTGTTCAAATTGCTAAAATGTAATACAATATTTATTAATGAAATATTGAATGTATGAATTCATAATTTAATGTTTATAAACTTTCAAGATATTATCTTATTACCCTTGAAGATGGTGTGGTCACTTAGACATTCCCCAAACGTTTACCATGAAAGCTGTCATTTTAGAGAAAAAAAAATAACTCGTCGACCTGCATTTGTTTTTTAGCTTTGAATTTGCAATAAAAATCTGAATAACGTATAAAACATTTATAAGAGTCTATGAAAGGATTATTTTCTTATAAAACTTTAGAAAATGTCTTTAATTATTTTTCTTTCAATAAACTGCACATAGGAGTAATTTTGGTTAGTTCCCTTCCTCGCATATTACCAGAATAACGGCATCGTGCATTACTACTTTTCGCCGCCAATGAGAACTGTTGATTAAGTACCTACGTTGCAATTAAAATTTTACGTCTACCTAAACAATCTATTCAGAAATTCTTAAATGTTCATGATCTAATGTCTTAGGGTAAAGGAAAAAGCTATAATGAATTACAAAAACATCCGCCGTCAATATAACGGCGAGGGGCAAAAGTCCGCTCTATACCAAAAAAGGCGGCAAAGGTCCGGGACTTTACAAACAGTTATGCTCATTATTATGGATTTGTTTTTATTGTAAACAGACAAGACGGATCGGCGTATACCCCTATCTCCCTGCCGTCGGACGACCCGCTCATATTATTGAGGATCGGACCGACCTGTCAGATCGTATACAACATGCGGGCGGTGGAGGTGTATGTACGATGGGATGATGAGGACCATGACAACAAAGACAGTCGAGGAGGTGTGTATCCAGCCGATGACGGCGGATCTAAGAATCACCAACTCCATTTCTGTCATTACCACGCCACATCGGGAGGTTCCTTTGTACCGGGCCTCGTGGGATAATGCCACATTGAATGAATGCTTCCATAACTGATGGTTTTCTGGACGTACTCGACCACTTGAATATCTGACGTACACGCTTTTTTACTGTTCAGACCAAACGATTCTTTGTTCTGTATGTTATTAAAGCAATCTCCATTGAAATGTTCAAAGTATACTTTTTTATATACACTCTGAGCATAGCAATTATGATCGTTTAAAAAAGGGTTAAAAAACTGACCAGTAAGTGATGCCAACTGATTTTCAAGTTCATGCTGTCAATCACTATTAATAGGGAGCGACTTTACAGCTCTGATTGTACTTACAGGATAAAAGTTTGACGATATTTGCATTCCAATTGTTAACAAACTGATAAATCTGCTTAAACAGGTCATCCAGGGCCAGCATAGAATTTTCCTTGATTATGTATTGCCTGTCATGACCAAAAAAATCATTTCTTGATTGATCATTCATGTATCTACTGTTTGTCTGGCAGTCTTTACAGAGCGCAAGTCGCTCTTGAGAAACTTTATTCATCTCTAGCTTTTGATTGGAAGCACGACATGGCAAACACTTATCTAAGGGCATACTTGTACATTATTTTGCGAACTCTTTGTTAGGAACAACCGAAAACAAACTAAATAAAGTTTTAAATAGGACACGTATACAAAGCGTATTGTTCCTAGATTATAGAATGTGTCAACGTTCTTATCTCGTTACGACAGAAAGGAGAGTCTAAATACAACCCATTACGATTAATGATCCATGTTTGTGTAATTAAAGCACCGAATCCCTTATGCTCATTCCACGAGAATTTAATATACATATAGGTTTTCAGCATCTTTAAATGTTGATATTAGAACGGGTCATTTAATAAGTGATGAGGATTGTTTAAATCATCTTTCTAACATGTGTTATTCTCACAACATATTCGTCGTGACAAGGCCAGATGATCATATGACCAATGTTTATGTTCCTATGTCCGAACAAGATGTCTGCGCTATATATATCATAACATGTTCAAAAACATTCAGTCTTCGACGGCGATTTCTCTGCCGAGTGTTAGATGTAACGCCGTTATAAAGCGTGGGTCATCATATACCACCAGAACTGGAAAGTTGATGGTCAACTCATGCGGGGTACACAATGTTGCGATCATTTGCAAAAGAAGGTGTAAAAAGCAAAAATACATATTCCGTCATTGGGCAGCCATCGTTTTCATCATAAGATTGGTCACGTGATTCCCCAACCTGGTGACTATAAGAACATTGACCAGTACTACCAGAGACATAGATAACATGTTATCTATGTCTCTGGTGGTACATAAAAGCGTGTCTACAGTCAATTGCTAGATATATGAAAACTGTTAGAGTTTGAATCATAAATGTATCACTAAATACTTTATTATGATCAGTAATATATTCTTGAAAGTTACATTGTCAATGATTTCTCTTATGCCCAGTTTTCATATTTGCGTATGACACATAGTAATAAAAACTGTATTCCAAACCATGAAATCAGAGTTGCGCGGCATCAGAATTGATATTTTTGATGACCTACCCACGGTTGTCAGAGAAACCGTTCGTAAAATTCCACAGGAACATTTCAGGTCATGCTTTGATAAGTGGAAACGTGGGAGAAGTGTGTATCATATAAACAAGACTATTTTGAAAAGATGTTACATTTTACTGTTTCAGACAGACTTTACAGGTGATATATTTCCTTTATGAGTAAGTTGTCCCACTTAAAGTTACATGACGTTGCCCGGCTCAAAGTTACCCGACGTTGCCACAGTGACTGTGGATTGTGCATCAGAGCAATTTGTATACTTTTTGTCTTTTGGATTATGTGCATAGAATATCAAACTATCACTTTTGAAAATTTTATTCGCATTAATAAATAAGTTATGAAAGCTTGCCGGATACTTTTCGAACACCCATCATACATTAGACTTGTAAGTCTGTGGTTAAGAACATGTACAATTTTATAGAATGTTTATACAAATACTGAATAGAACATTGCTAAAATGGTTATCATTTGTTTAGCAAAACTGTTCTACAAGACAAGGTATGATAAAAACATACTAAAGATACGATAGTTCCAAATTCAAAAGTAAATTATCTTGGAAATACATAAATATATTATTTACTTTGTTTAAGAACGTTCCTTAATTTGCATTTAACATTTCTTAGTAACATTAGTAACTAGAATTAGATGTTTAAATGAACAAATATTAAATAATTATGATATCTACTACATTTACTTAAAATACAACTTAGTTTGTTCGAATTTTGTTTGGGTTAAACACATAAACAAAGTATCTAATGTATGTATATAACCTGTTACCATGGTTACAGAAAAATGACTTTTTGAAATAATCTTAATATCTTCTTGTTGAAAAACTGTGTACTACTCAATTTCATGATTTTGTCATGTATTTTTCGTTGTAATAACAAAACCAAAATTTGTCTTAATCAAATTCCTTGTAATAAGAATTTTGTTGCCGTGATAACCGCTTTGTAGGAATTCCAATAACAAACTTGTTTTCAGTCAACCCATACCTCAGACACAAGTTTGTGATGGATTCATCCATTTTTGACATTGTGCCATTGTTTATAGTTAGTGAACCTACCCCTTTGCTCCTGATATGAACCTTTGACGCCTAGTCTAGACATTTCTCACCTAAAGGCCCGGTTGTAACAACCGGAAATGTAACAAAACGGGACATGTAATAATTATAACCTTTCCTGTTTTATAGCATTTCCTGTTGACTATGGCATTTGTTGGAGTCAGGAGTTATCGGTTTCGACGATAGGTATTGTTCACCCTCTATGCATGAATAATTGTGACGCGGTATATTTAATACTCGACAGTCTTCCGAACACAGTCGAGACCATCCGACAAAGTCCTTCACGATTAATATGTTTTTTCAGTTGCAAAAATACCCAAACGAAATAAGGATATATTGATGGACAATTGTTCACTACTTTATTGATTTTCATAATTTTCAATTGAAGTATGGGCAATGTAACTTGCAGTGTAACCCTTTAACACCAAAATAATACGTATACACAACAGCGTCCATGCTCTCGTGGTAACAGTGTCCTCCCTATAAACCACGTGGTCGAACATTACGGACGGCTCTGAGGGTATTTAAGTTACTCAACAAAGCGTGTAATCCATTCTAATCAGGCAGGTTAACAGACGGTGAATGTTGGTTAACAATACATCCATCCTTCGTTCTGACAATAAAGGACCTTGCACCTACTATTTTGATTACCGTCGCAGGTTCCCATATGTTTTAATACCGATAGGAATTGAGTCATTGACCGATAAGGGTTTCAGCAGCTTTGTAGTCTTGTCATATGATGGTTTTTGTTTCAATTTCGACTGTGACATAGATGATTCAACCTTTTGCAAATCAACTTGTTTGTGTTTTAGCGCATTATTCGTTATTGGAACAAATAATTTTGTTTTGCGACCTATCAATAATTATACAGGTGATTTCTTAATCACAGAAGTTGACTTGGTATTGTATTCATATAACTTTCCTTCCTTTTACATGTTAAAATGCTAAATATTCAATTGCCTTTCCCTATGAACGTTGTATTCTCAAGGCATCTAACGATTTGTATCTTATATAGTTCTACAACAAATGTTATCTACGACAAGTGCATCTTTTTGAAGCGTTTGTTTAGGGGTCGAATTTGCTCTATACTTGAGCGATTTTGTTTAATAAACAAATGTCTTCGGTTTCAACCAAAATGATTATCATAGCATTTTTTTTTCTTATTTCATGCCATGCATTCATATAACTTTTTTCTCCTTTTATATGTTAAAATGCAAACTTTTCAATTGCCTTCCCTTATGTACGTTGTACTCAATGGCATCAAACGAATTGTATCTTATATAATTCTACAACAAATGTAATCTACGACAAGTACGTCTTTTTGATGCGTTCGTTTGGTGGTCGAATTTGCCCTGTATTGGAGCGACTTCGTTTAATAAACAAATGTCTTCGGTTGTATCCCATTGTTTCTCCTTCTCTTCACTATAATAAAACACCAAAACTATCAGATATAAGACATAAAAAATGAAAGCCAAATTGAAAATACTCACCAGACAGCGATCCTTTCACCTGTAGTCAAGGAATTTCATTCATAAAATGGACCGTTTATAAACATAGCACACAATTTCCTTTACTATACGCACAATTTGCACGCTTTGTCTATGCCTGGCCCGGTCCATTAACTGGACAGGTGCACAGGGAGAAAAATCATAATAGACCTTTATTAACACTATATATACACAAGGGAAACAACTTCAAAGAGAAACCAGTTCTGACGTTCCGCGCTTATTAGTCCGTAATTTTTTATACGAGCGCTAGTCTGTCAATTCTCTGTATGTCCCGCATAGCCAAATGATTTCTGCGTCCAACAATACCACTCTCAACAAGATCGGTCCAGTCAACTCGGAGAAATCTGCGACGACACGCGACATTCTTTTCGAATTTGGTTTATTCGGAACCGATCGTTGAGAACAGAACCAGCCGATCATTCGGCTCGTAATCACCTCGATGAACGTTATTTCAGCGATGACACTTAACCGGCACATAAAAAACAACTACTGGTAAGAACCAAACTAGAAATTCTAACCTGCACACTATATACAACATGTAATCCACAATTTTCATTCGATATTCACTGACCTCGCTAACCCGCTTCTTCTCGACTCCATCTTGTTATGCTAATTAAACTGTAACATTCTCTACGATTGGCTGAACGATAAACGATTAACAGGTTGAAGGTCAATTGTGCTGGTTCCCCAGCTTTGTGTTTTTCAGGTGCTGGGCGTTGCGGCGTCGAGTACCAATATTGTAAACACACAGAATCTTGCGCACGATCAGAAATAAGAAGTATCTAATTGAATAAGCCTCACACAAGCACTAAATAAAGTATTTTGGAATCGATGAAAATGATTGTCACTTGGAAAGATTTAATGGAGGCAATAGAAAAACAAAATAAAGTCTCGGTTTTGATAATTATTCAGTTTCTTTTATTTTTCCTTATTTGTTTTCCTTTTGAAACACTGTCACAGCCTGGACAAAAGCATGTCTCTTCCTTCGGCTTACTTGATGTGTCAACACATGCCCTCAAACATGAGAAATGATATCAGTTTAATCCACCTATAAACTACTTGTGAACTTGAAATCACAAGGCCCCTCTCCGCGTGGGTTCAAATCCTGAGAGGGATATGGATTTTCATGAGAGGCAGTCTCCCGACTGACTTACGGAATTACGATGGTTCAACCCGCCTTGACCAGCCCTTATGGGCAGTTGAGTATGGGGTCTTCCTCCATCATTAAGAGTCGGGCATCGCTACATAACTGAAATAATGTTGATGTGTTGTAAAACCCATATAAAAAAAAATACTTACCACCTGCAGATTATAAATTTTATTTTGCAGCAGACGAAAATGTTAATTACTCTCTGAGTACTGTAGTTATAGTAAATACATGGGATTGAATTTTTTTTTCTTTGAATGCAAAATTGCTTGTATCATGCAATTTTTTCTCATGCCACATACTCGTATGTACACAAAGCACAACATCGATAACAACACAGTATTAAAATCGCAAACATTTAACCGCTAAAACTCAATGGGGCGACTAATTGACAGATAAATGACAGAAGTAACGCTTTGTGAACCACGCTCGACAGGTTTTATTTATGTAATAATCTGAAAAACGCGGAACCAAGCTGTGATTTTGCCTTGTAATTTTTAAACCAATGATATCACTTCTTACAAACGGCCGATGGGATCAATCAAGCCTCGTTTTGGAACTGTCAAAATGGAGTTGAGCCGATAATCAGTGAATAATTGAAAGAAAATTGTGGATTACATATTGTATATAGTGTGCAGGTTAGAATTTTTTGTTTGGATCATTACCAATAGTTGTTTTTCATGTGCCGGTTAAGTGCCATCGCTGAAATAACGTTCATTGAGGTGATTACGAGCCGAATGATCGGCTGGTTCTGTTCTCAACGATCGGTTCCGAATAAACCAAATTCGTAAAAAAATGTCGCGTGTCGTCGCAGATTTCTCCGAGTTGACTGGACCGATCTTGTTGAGAGTGGTATTGTTGGACGCAGAAATCATTTGACTATGCGGGACATATAGAGAATTGACAGACTAGCGCTCGTATAAAAAATTACGGACTGATAAGCGCGGAACGTCAGAACTGGTTTCTCTTTGAAGTTGTTTCCCTTGTGTATATATAGTGTTAATAAAGGTCTATTATGATTTTTCTCCCTGTGGACAGGTGTCGATGAGGTATGCAGATCGCTATAGCTGATAAAACCGATACCTTCCCCGTAAATGTTGTACATACCATCCCACCCCAACTTGAAACTTTTTCGCGAGTACGGCTCGAAGCGTTTCTAAGGTTTTCGTCATGTTCGGATTTACTCGGGTATTTCCGTGAGCTGTGAAATACACCTCGGATATAAGTGTAGGGTTACAATTTTTGGGCAAATCGGCATCCGGCAATTAACACATTTTCTAAGCGTGTGCGTTAAGTAGTTCAATGTGTATGGCAATCGTATCTACTCGACAATTCCCGTAACAAGTCGGTAGATATACCTCGTAAGCAGTACATGAATACACCAGAAATCCTGGGGTAATTCGCCTTATTTCCGGCGGATAACGCAAAATGCACACACGCACTAAATATGTATTTAAATACACACAAATTGGTTATATAACACAATCGAATGGTTTTTTACCCTTTTCATTAAAGATGATCATATCAACACATCTTTGTTTCATATTTTGTCAATCAGCTCTTTTCGGCAATCCCCGGCTTGTGACGGGGATTGCCGAGTTGATACGATTGGCCCTTCTATGCTGACCTACTTTCAAAAATGGCTCCCAATTACCTCCGAGGTTATTTTAAGAAATGGCCGAGGTGTTCCGAATGTGTGTATGGAAGTGTTGGACATTCTTTTAAATCATTTTTTATCAGTAACTCATACCAAATGGCGAAATTGTTGTTGTGACATGTATAGTTGTTTCCTCGATCACATGAAACAAGTTTTTAGATTTCATATTTAAGATCTATTTTTAAAAACGAAAGTAAAGTGACGTCATTCTCGCGGGAAGCAATATGGCGTCACCCCTATTATTTCAGAGTTGTTTTCATTGGATAAACCCTATGTGTTCAGATTGGTTCGGATTGTGTCCACCCGTACACTAACATAACATAACATAACATAACATAACATAATTTTGTTAAGACATTAAGCACACAAGCTCATAGTCAATACATATATAATTAATTACATGCGATTGATATGGTGGTCAATATAACTAACGTATCATCGACGATCGCTCGTATATCCGACAGTCCTTTGAATACATCAGTGACCTTTTGCTGAATTATATCAACCAACTATTACCGAACTGAAGTCACAAATAGCAATATCTCTTAAAAAGGGTATTGAACGTAGTGAGCAGTGATGATTGCTTATCTAGTTGCACTTTCCAGTTCGCATGAGTTATACCAAGAATACTGAAATATTTCGATCCGATTAAGGTTAGGATCGTTCTTTACAAAATAAACCCATTAAAACGGTCTGCAATATCTGCGATTTAAATATTCTTTGTCTGTCCTGTACAATTATGAGCAGAGTTGAGAAGCTATCAGTTATATAGTTTGATATTGCATTAGAAATTAGAAATATAGGCCCCAACAAGTCCGAAATGCAGTTCAAAATTGACACTTGCAGTAGTGCTAATATCACACCATTGACACAGTTTCAGTCATTAGGTATAAAAGGCCCACTTGAAAGCCTCTGACTGTAAATTATTAGTATAATATTCCGTTGATATGTTACCGACAGAATGCTTGTTGATCCTTATCTACCGTAACAATAAGATATCTTCACGATTACAAACTTAAAAAGAAGCCCTTTGTTTGCCAAATCGTATTTCCGAATTGTGATTGGTATATAAACAATAGCTGACCTACTATATACGTTTGAAGCCAAACGAACGAGGTGCTGAGAATTGTTTATTCAAACTATCAGAGAAATGTAGCCTCAGTCTACAGCTCAAGGTCACATGTACCTGAAATCTGCCTTTATTTGTCTTCAAACTAAAGCCAAAAACTACCTACAGAGTCAAGATTTCTTCGTTCACTCGTATGAAGGAAACAATATAGTTTGTCAAAGCGATCTCTCATCGGCAATAGTTAAAAACGAAACAACTATTTGAACCGGTCTTTACGAGAAGTTTTAAGACAATATGTAGAATCGTATATGGCCTTGGTTTGAAAGAATCACAGAGAAACCAATGGCTGTCATCAATTCCTGTTTGTACATACATGTACTGCAATAATGCAATGGAGAAATATGCGAGTACAAGTGATCAGCACCCTCATTCGAGGATGGGAAAAAAATCAAACAGACATTCTAAACATTGATAGCCACGTTGAGGACTGTGCACTTAGTAACATTGTGTCATGTCAACTAGCAGATATTGTGTAATTGTCGACACTGCAAAGGAAGAAGGCCAATTAAATATTTATAACAAGGTTGATAAATACGTTTCTGAATACAGTTTTAAGCGTTAAAAGTCATATGTACAGGTTGGGTTTATTTCATAAAATTAAAATATGAAGTAAAGGAATCACATTGAAATTATTTGCAACATTTTAGCATAACCGATTACGTCATAAATCACCGTCATAGGGCACCGATTAACAAAAGTTCGTATGACTTACTTCCCTTTGCTGTGACGTCACTCGTGATCCACTAAATGCGCCAAGTAAAGGGCGTGAAGAGCGATCGCTGGTTAGAATTGGTGTTTTTCTTCAAATAAACGATCCTAAAGTCATTGTTTGGATTGACAGCGTATTTTCTTTATTGAATATGATTCATATTATAAGAATATCAATTTGAAAAAAGATAAATTAATAACTTAACCCGTGAATTTGCATGGATTTGTCATTGGGTAAGCCTGTTCATATGAAAGGAACGGCTTGAAATTTGGACGATTTCCTTGAAATAAATTATTCTTTAGTCATTGTTTGGATTGACAGTGAAATTTCTATACTGGATATTTTTCATATTATAAGAATATCCATTTGAAAAAAATAAATTAGTGACTTAACGCGTGAATTTACAAGGATATGTCAATGCGTTCATATGAAAGAAACGGCTTGAAATTGGGACGACTTTCCTCGAAATAGCAATCCTTTAGTCAATGTTTGGATTGACAGTGCATTTTCTTTATTGAATGTTTCATATTATAAGAATCTTCTTCTGAAAAAAAAAAGTAAGTGACGTGTAAATTTGAAAGGATTTGTAAATGTTTTCATATGTAAGAATCGGCTTGAAATTTTGACGATATTTGTGAAAACAGCTATTTTTATAAATATTTTTTGAAGAAAAAAAACGAGTACTTTGTTGTCAATGATCGTGTATTAGCATTACGGTTTTAACTGAGTAGTAAACATAGATCTGAATAAACGAATTGGCTTAAAACCGTACATCTGTCAAATTCACCCTGCATTGTCTTATCAATACATGAAATGAAACGGGAGAAGATCATAAATTGCGAACAAACAAACCGTATTATAACCCAACTTACTTGTGATACGAAGGTTATCCTTTAACTCACATTTTCACCACACACCAACTTACTTGTTATACGAAGGTTATCCTTTAACTCACATTTTCACCACACATCTAAATTTCAAAACTAAACACTGGCACATTCAAGAGTATTTGTTAAAATCATCCGGCAACTTTCCAGTAACTCCACGCCCAGTAAGAGGTCTATGATTTCGAAATTGATTCCGATGTCGTCTTACTAGATCAACTGTTTTGACTTAAGAATTGTTCTTCATATTAACTTTACATTTATGTTCGTTTTCTCTCGTGTAAGTAGCCTTGACATATTGAGCATTTAATTTTCGGACAGGTTAAATAATTAACAGCTAAAACAAACAAAAAACGTCATAGTTTATTTTACAAACAACCTTATATAAACATATTTGAATTTATTTTTTATGATTTTGGAATTTAAATATCAATTTGACAAAACTTAGATTTTGATGTTAAAACGTTTTTTTGTTGAAAACATAGAGTTAATACCGTTTTGGTGAATACTGATTATCATATACTTATTGAAGTGTCAAACTATTCTAATAGAAAAGACAACATGTTCACTTCTTTGAATATCATAACGACAAAGTATCAGACGTAAGTCACATTGAGAGATAAATATGTCCTGACACCTTATCAATCCAAACATCCTGTGAGAGTTTGGTCTTAATTGGTTATATTTTAACAATTCAATTCAATTCTTTATTTGGCAAAAACCAGCATATAAATGCCTATGGCCAAGACAACATTTACAAATATGGTACAGACATATATATTTAATATACGTAAACATGTTAATTTCATTTCATATCTTTATTTCCTCCAAATGATGAAGATTACATTTTCAAACTAACATACAAATAACACAAATTTACAATTTATAAAGAAAAGAAAGAGAGAAGAAAAAAACATTTAGAAATCAACATATATGATTAGAACATAATGGATTACATGTATTTATAGTAATTTTATGCTACATAAACACATATATCTTAAACAATTTCATTACGTCAGTGGATAACTTTTCAAAATTTAGTTACATTAAACAGCACTTAAGGGCGATGCCGTACCGACAATTCAACTTCCTCAAGATTATTAATATATACTTGTATATTAAGAGTAAAATGGGATGAAATAAAGTCCACCAATATCGGCTAAGTTCTAAAGTTTTTCCACATGCAGTCAATGTAATATAACATTGTCATTATAAAATCAATATGGCTAACATCCAAAAGATTGATTAAATCTTGAAATGGAGCCCCAAGCAAGATACATGCTTTTCTATTATCATCCGATAAGTCATAGTGCTCATAAACACGTTCACCATGCTTATCATGAATCATCTTGTATAAATTCTGTCTTATACCAATAACAGAAGAGCAGTGAATTAGGCAATGTAACATTTCATTCCTATAGAAAACTCCACATTTGATACAAAGAACATCTTCATAAGATCTTCCTAAAGTAGATATCATCTTAACTATATTTCTACATACATTTGTGTATTTGTAATTGCTTTTGCTAATATACCAAAATATGCTTTCACAAAAGGCTGGATGAATTAAAGCAAATATTTGCATCTCTAGGTCGTTATTCATTCGAATTTGATCCGACCAAGACTGGTTAAATACCAAATCTACACGATGCTTTGTAGTATTCTTCCAGCATCTGTATTGTAAAAAAGTACCACTACTATAATAAGATTTTAAGTGTTCTTCTAACTCATAGCTGGCCAGAATAGTACATATATCAGGAAAGTATCCAAGCTGACTACTTCCATTCATAAAATAACTACAGAGACGGTACAAAAAAACTTGTTTTATCTTACTATCTGTATCAAGTTGACAAAGTTGTCCTAATAGATTAAGCTTTCGTTTGTCAATAATACATTCTATGCTCAGCATTCTTAACATTCCAAGTACAATATCTGTTCTGGTAAGTTTATTAATGCCTTGCATGCGTTTGAGACAGAATCGATGAGACCTTTCTAATTGAAGTCGGTCTTTTTGAGACAGCGAGTAAAACATTTCACAACCAAATAGGCCCTTTGGTATCACGACAGAATTGTATAATTTTCTATTTGTAAACGGATGAAAACATAACCCGTTCATACCGGTATCACATAAACTCATATAGCAACCCCTAAGTTTTAAAGAACTCTGTTTAATACTTTCACTAAGTGATAAGTATTTATCACAGATAATACCCAGATGTGTATAACTCTCTTGTTCCTGTATAGTATTTAAGCCTATTGACCATGTTCTATTTGTTCTGGTGTAATCAAACTTAGTTTCGTTGAAAACAATTACAGCACATTTTAAAGCATTATACTCGAATAACCATTTCTTTGAATATGAATGGCAAATATCTATAAGGCGGTCAAGGCCTCTCTTAGACAGACTAAGGAGCACCATGTCGTCAGCAGATGTAATACATGGTAAACGGATATCACCTAAACGAAGACCATAACTACTATTTTCAAGTTCACAGAGCAATCCATTAATAAAACATAAATAGAAAAAAGGTGAGCTCAGTCCTCCTTGTCTAGTTCCAACTGTGACAGAAAATGACTCTGATTGATATCCTCTAAACAAAACACTACATTTAGAATCGACATAGATACTCATTACGGCTTTGAGAGAATGTACACTTAACCCCATTTTTAACAGTTTATAAAAAAAACATTCTTCTAGTTTACAATCAATGTTAGACATTATTTCAGATTACTCTACAAAATGGGGATTAAAGAAAATTTAAAGAAAACTAAGGTGTGTATTTTTCAAAAAAGGAAAACTGTCAACAATCTTACCTGGTATGTTGAAGGTGAAGAACTAGAATTTACAGACCATTTTAAATACCTTGGAATTGACTTTATTAACACAGGTTCAATGAAAAATGCTGTCAAGGTATTACGTGAACAAGCTTTAAGAGCGTACAATTGTATTTTATCCCTGTTCTCCCGTGTGAAAATGGATGTTTTAACTAAATTATCAATTTTTGATTCTATGGTTGTCCCTATTATACTATATGGGTCGGAAGTATGGGGTATCTATGACTTTAATGAAATAGATAAATTACATATTAAATTCTGTAAGACCATTTTAGGTGTGAATAAAAAAAACACCAAATGTGGCTGTTCTGGGTGAATTGGGACGCTATCCGCTATCAGTTATTTGCAAAGAACGATCCTTAAAACACTGGCTTAAAGTGATGAGTAATATTGACTCACCTATGTACAAAATCTTTTTTGAACAGTATTATAGTAACAATGCACACAGCTGGGCGTCAAGAATTAAACGGTTATTGGATAGTCTAGGTTTTAATGATATTTTAAATAGTGATGATAACAATATGAATTACTATCCAATACTTAAACAGCGCCTAAGAGATCAATATATTCAGAACTGGAATAGTTCAATACAATTACGCAATACAATGAGTTAATAGTATGCTCTTCTTTTCGGTGGGAGTTAATAAATATGTATGTTTGTATGTTTATATGTGTATTGATTGAATATTCTTGTAGATAGATTGAACTGTATATTTATTTTGTATGCATAGTCAACTGAAATGTTATGGCCAAATGCATGATGGTGCTGAATTTGCCAAATAAAATAATTGAAATAAAATAATTGTTAATTTGCATCACGACCCTTAATCCTTGTAATGTCCGATGTTTGTTGATTGACCCTTTGTATGTGAGGTCAACTGACAATAATCAATTAAATTGTAAACAAAGAGATTATGTTCAAATGTGTAAATTATATATTTAGTGATCTTATTACTAAATTATCAATATAAATTTGTAATAATCATGTTTGAACACCTGCATTTCAGTGTGACAGACGTCATTTAAACCAATATTACCAATGGCAAAAAAATGAGGTATGTGATTTAAATAATTCCGAAAAGCAGACGCTTAAGTTAAGATCGAACTTTTATCATTTGCGCTGATGAGTTCAGAGACAGTTTGCGGATATCAAATATTCATTATTTTGAATTTTCATTCAAAGACAACGGCAGATAAAAGAAAATTGCTTGTTTTAATCGGTTTGTTATCATAGCAATCAACGTACATTTTTCATTTTGTCTCATTTATGTACAATGGCAACGTTTCTACGATTATGTTAAAACATAAAACAAGTTTTGCAAATAAGAATAAGATGCATTTAAACGTTTAAAACCCAAAGACATGGCAATACAATAACTTATGATGTTGGATGAAATTAACATATTCTTGCAACCCTTTAAATTCTTACGTACTATAATCGTAAAGCAGCCTAATTAAGTATTCCTTACTAAGTGTGTAGCATAGTTTATCTGTTCCAAACAAAACTAGCTTGGCGAGTAAGAGAGTCATTCAAGGAAATTAACTTTCAAAAAGGTGAAATCAACGTGATTTATCCTTTTCTTGAATTTAACTACATTTACACAGTGCAAATTCTATATAAAGATCTAGCAAGACTACACGAGGCTCAAACACCCCAAACTAACAATCAGGAATTGTTTTAATTGTTCCAACCAAAAATTTCAAAAGTTGTAGCAGGTAAAACTAAAAGACTATGCACTGGATCATATCATACTTGACATTTTCCTGAAGAGTTATTTTTGTTTTATGGTTGCCCGCATTTCTAAAGTAATCTTCGCTTCCATAACGAAGTTATACAAGGTTTACTTAACCACACAAGCATGATCGTGATTTCGGCCATTTTATTTTCAACCAAAATATTTCATACTTGTACAAAATAAAATGTTTTAATGGAGGTTTATTCAAACATTTCTGATTTATGTCCATTTTATTGGGATAATATGATTTTGTCGATTTCCAAATTTGCAGTTTGATATTCTTTGTCATTTAGAAGTTATTGCGTACTCAATATTCCCCATTTACCACCTTAATGAGTTAAGCCATATCAATTTCCAACCAAAAATTTCAAAAGTTGTAGCAAGTAAAACTAAAAGACTATGAGTGGATCATATTATACTTGACATTTTCCTGAAGTGTTATTTTGTTTTATGGTTGCTCGCATTTTTAAAGTAATCTTCGCTTCAATAACGAAGTTATGCCAGGTTTACTGAACCACACACGCATGATCATGATTTTGGCCATTTTATTTTCAACCAAAATATTTCATACTTGTACAAAGTAAAATGTTTTAACAGAGGATTATTCAAACATTTCTGATTTATGCCCACTTTAATGGGATAATATGATTTTGTTGATTTCCAAATGTTCAGTCTGATATTCTTTGTCATTTAGAAGTTATTGCGTACTAAATATGTCCCATTTACTACCTTAATGAGTTCAGCCATCTTGATTTCCAACCAAAATATAACAAAGTTTTAGCAAGTAAATCTAAAAAACTATGCACTGGATCAAATCATACTTGACATTTTCCTGAAGTGTTATTTTTGTTTTATGGCTACCCGCTTTTTTATGGTGATTGTCGTGTTTATAACGAAGCTATACCAGGTTTGCTTTACCACACAAGCATAATCATGATTTCAGCAATTTTATTTTCAATCAAAATCTTTCATTTTTGCATCAATTAAAACTTGAATTGTGTGACTTGGATTTTATCAAACGTGTTATTACTGAAAACGTCTGAATGAGTTTGAATTGATCCCGTATTAAATGCTGACTAAGTTCTATAGTTTCCCGTATTTTCAACGTGTTATTCCTATATAAGAAGAAGAAGATCCATTCAATTAATGGACAAAAGAGAATGGATAGATCTTCTTAATCAGAAACACCACGATATTTCCTTTTTCGTCATACTTCTTCTTAATTCCGATCGCTTGCAAATATGTCAAGTGAAATGTGTCATTTGAAGAACGAAGGGTGATAGAGTCAATCACGGTAGTGGACAACAATACAGGCTATGATTGTAAGTTGCCACCCCATAAAATATGTAGTTTGATGTCATAAAACCTTTTGATGCTAGGGCGATTACACACGAAGTGTGTGGCGCTAACCCTGTGTCCACTCTTTGACACCTCATTCAAATTTAATGACCTAAAGATCCCGAAAGCAAAACAGGGAGGATTTGTTCTGTTTAAAGCGTATGTCTGGTTTTAAAAGTCGTGTGCTTTGACTTAATTTCTCGTTGAGAAATGATAATAAAAACGAAGGTGCAAGACACACTATTTGCTTTACCTTAACATTCAAAAAGCTCACATTTCTTTTTTCTAAAATCATTTCGGTCAGCAGCATGATAAGACCAGACCCTTAACGCCTTAAGTGTTTAAGAATAATTATGTACTTATTGTTTTGCAATCAATATTAGAGGAATCTGCGGTAAAAGGTGTATTGAAAAACTTTGCACGTCAGTTTTTTCTTACGTGTCCTTTCGTTTACTAAAACCACTTTTACAAAAATTCTCATCACATGCATTTTAACATCATAAAATACTTTTGATTTTCTTAAATTGAAACATTTGGCTTGAAATAATGTCATGATGAAAAATGTGTTTTGTTTTGACAAAATGAGCACTGTAAACAGTTTTACGACACAGAATAAATGAAATGAAGTGAGAAAGCAATCATTTAATATTGACGAAAACTATCATGTCTTAGTGGAAAGTTCATGCTTTGGTTATTAACTGCAACTAAATAGAGTCACCTGATTTATTACAAAATATTATTCAAACCTTTGCCTGAAAGACATTGTCGTTATAAGTACAATTCTGAATTGCATGGTAATCAAACCTGTCATTGAAAAAGAAGGCGTACTGGAACTTTTTGTTTTGTTTTTAACATAAAATCAATTTAATAAAATGAAAATAAAACAAAATGTCCAGAAGTTGTTTCAGATAACCAATCAGATAACCAGAACATAGCTATTTTACTGTAATAAAGAAGTATCAATTTCGCTTGACATCTCCCGTGGCAACGGATAAACAGGTACGCACTTTCCTTATCTCGCAGAACCTCGCGGCACGCGAGAGTTTGGCGATAATTCCGGAGTTGCCAATCTCTGATATCTATGTCTCTGAAAATAGTGATTGTTCCTATCAGCAATTGTTTAACACAATGATCTCAACATGACCAACACTATTATACCATTTTCAACATGACAAAATTGGTAGGTCTGCGTTTTGAATTATTCAGGATATACGCCGATTTAGTAAAATAAAAATCTTAACCGTTTAAGAATCAAAATGAGATATTTTTGTTCGTAACCTGCAAATACTGCAAATTAACTGTTTTGAAGTAGTATGAAATACGGTCATTTTGAAGGTCCGGTCGAACCAGTGCCGAACGGACAAATGTCGTTCGGATCCGAGTCTGATCGGACTTTGGACTGATCGTGTTTGGTGCCGATCGGACCCCACGCTGCTGGGGTAATTCACTCCCCAACACCATAGAGATATATAACAGAGCTGTTATAAATGTCTCTGCTAACGCTCAAAATATACCATCTTCTTTACAAATTGCCATGCTATGTACATATCATCCAGCAATAAAGGCAGGTGCTTACTATTTCCGATTTCAAATAAGAATATCCGAAATCATCGGCAATGTCAAACAGGGATCCTAGTTTGTGCATTGGCGCTATTTCACTCAGAATGTCGGAGAAAATTAGAGTGACCTCCCCTATTTACGGTGGGCGTGGTTAACTGCTCTGTGTCGTAAGGTCAATTGTCAACATATCTTGAAACCACTGTATCAGAGCAAAGACCTAATAAACATGTTTATTCGGTCGTTGGTCAGAGGGAAAAACATATATGCTGCTTTTATTGTATTGATAACTTACCTTTTTACTGAATTACAGAATTACGTTGCTTGTTCCAAAATCAAGGCAATGGTACATAGATGGTCAATCAATGGATAGAGACGAAAGAATAATGTCAGGTAGATTTAAATTGAAAGTCGGGTCGACGTTTTGAAATCAGGATATCTGTGTTTCGCACCGAATAAGCTACCAAATGAGATTTTGGAGCTTGAAACAAAATGCTCTTTTCTTCGAAAGGTGTTTAAACAATTTGATATTCATTAAGACAGGCATGTTTCCTAGCCTAGATCTTTATATAACAGAGACAGGATACATGGATAACGGGATTTTCATAATTGAAAAGCAAGTTGAAACGGCGAAAGCCTAGGTAATTTATCAAACTCCTTTGACCAATAGCTCGCCCCTGACATAATCTGCACAACAACAGAATAATGAAAATGTGACAATACAGAGATAATGACGTAATACAGATAATAAAAATGTGACAATACAGAGATAATGACGTAAAACGGATTATGAAAATATGACAATACCGAGATAATGACGTAATACCGATAATGAAAATGTGACGATACAGAGATAATGACGTAATACGGATAATGAAAATGTGGCAATACCGAGATAATGACGTAATACGGATAATGAAAAAAATGTGTTAATATAGAGATAATGATGTAATACGGATAATAAAAATGTGACAATATAGAGATAATGACGTAATACGGATAATGAAAATGTGACGATACAGAGATAATGACGTAATACGGATAATGAAAATGTGGCAATACCGAGATAATGACGTAATACGGATAATATACCGTTTAGCAATTTTGCGGTGCGGTGGATCATATGAAGATGAGGAGTGCGTAAACAGTTCCGTTCTGCAAGCTCGGATACTCATTCTTGTCTTCGATTAACTGTGAAATCATTCATAAGATACCCTATTCATGTTTGGAGACACGCCGTTTCAGTTTCGGTCATTTTCAGAAATTGATAAAATATAGTCATATTTCTTTCTGCACAAACATGTGGCAAGTATCAGTCATATTAGAAATGGATCCAGCAATAACTGCGACAAGGATATCACGAGATTGCGAGTCGATGAGGAGAAACAGACCACCGTTTTACCCCAAATAGTCGAATTACAACGGTTTAATGACAATTTCGTCTTCCCAACTGGCGGTTCAACCGCTTAATTGCGTATATGAAATTGGTCCTGCCTTCTAAATACGAATTGCCTTCAATTCTTAACGCGTTTAAAAAATAAACCCGTGCAACATGAATTTGAAAGCAGCAGCCGAGTCATTTTTTTTATTTCTGTTCCGCGTTGACGTATATTCGCAATCACGGGAACATGCAGCGGTCGCCGCTATCAAAGAACAATTCTGTTGAAACTGTCTTAAATCAAGCTTGTCGTCGTAAGAAGCCCGTGCCGATTAATAGGTGAGCAGAGTTACGCCGTGAAATTTGCGCCGTAATTCCATGCCGCACAATCAGTCCATTCTGTGTGTACCGTAACGCATGTATGTATAAAACTTTTGGTAAGATACACGGAATTTACGGGAGTTTAAGGATAGGCCAGTGTTTCTTTCTCTTTTCGGAATTGCTTTTGTTTTCGCTAGGCAATGATGTATGAAGAAGTCCGATAAGTGCGGACTTTGAAGTTTACTAAGAAGTGTTCCTCCGGGAAATCAAGTTTCAGTGTGTGAATTATCTTTGAACGGAAGGGAGACGTGAATAGCATTGTTTCAAATACATTGAACTATTCCAAGTAAATGTAGCAAAGGAAGTACGCGATTAAAAAGGAGGAAACACAGTATTTTCTATTGGTTTAATATGGAAGCCTTTGTCTCAGGGAAACTAACTAATGCTCGTTTAAACGAATAGTTTTTTCTTAATGACAAACAGAAGAAGCGATGGGGGTTTGTTGTTTTTGGACGTTACCATTATGAGGACTGGTTTGGGACTTACAAATGGATATGAGGTAATCGATCATTGAACGATCCTTTTACACCATCGATTCAATTCGACGATAATGCATAGACTATAATGAACGATGGGGGTAAATATAACCTTTTCTATTAGATAAAACGAAATGGTCATGGATGGAAAATACAGGTAGGCCATTCTTCGACTAGGGATCGAAAAACACGTCTTGTCTGTAGGAGAGTCAATCTTCCGCCCAACCATCCGGGTCATACCGTAACTCGGATGATCCAAGCTGTTTGAGCAAAACTAAATTTTACCGCAATCGGGGTTGGTCATTGGTTGAGAGGGTACTCTATGCATCTTTCTATTGGTCGACATTCGACTCGATCCATATTTCCTTAATTAAATGACCCGTGGGTACAATGCTTTGTGTTCACTCAAATAGTACTTTGTTGTACGCTTTTCAATCACACCTCCCTTCATACCTGTTTATAATACTGCACGCGAGATTAATCAAATCAACCACAGAAGGTTTTTGGGAGAATGATGTCGTTTAACCATATACATCGTCATGACAGTCTATTGGCTCTCTACAGCTACAAAACGAACACAATCAATAATGAACGAAGAAATGGCTGATTATATATAACCAAGACGTTGTAAATGTGCGATTTTCCTTTTGCATTTCACAGTATATTGTTGACGTTGAAGGATCATTTTGAAACAGTGCAGAATCTGATTTTATTTTTGTGCCTGGGAAGAGTATCATACATCAACACAATACGCAATCATACTTTAAGCTATCGACAGAAAGGACAGTACGACAGCAAGACATTTTGTCAATTGATAATTGTTAGTGTCATAAAAGATGACCATTTATGACACTGAATGAACCTGTTATGTAAGAATGATTTCTCCTTTTGAAAACAGTTCCGTTCTGCAAGCTCGGATACGTATTCTTGTCTTCGATTAACTGTGAAATCATTCATAAGATACCCCATTCATGTTTGGAGACACTCCGTTTCAGTTTCGGACATTGAACTACTTCTGAAATGTGTCATGGGAAGTCAACAATGTTCGATTTCGTTCTCCTTTTTTAATTTGAAAGATGAATTGCTGTAATAACTGGCTGACCGTCCAAACCCCTCTGCATTTCAACTTTGCCGTATGATACATACACATATATGTTACCGTTTTCAGGACCCAAACCGAATATACCGTTTAGCAATTTTTGCGGTGCGGTGGATCATATGAAGATGAGGAGTGCATCACATCAACGCGACTGGATCGTTTTCATAAATGGATAAAATATAGTCATATTTCTTTCTGCACAAACATGTGGCAAGTATCAGTCATATTAGAAAAGGATCCAGCAATAACTGCGACAAAGATTCCACGAGATTGCGAGTCGATAAGGAGAAACAGACCGCCTTAGTTCCCAAAACAGTCAATTTACAACGGTTTATTGACATTTTCCTCTTGACAATTGATGAGGACATGTATTTGGGAGTCCCTCTAAAATCAAACTGTGGTTTGAACAGACTCATTGTTGAATGCTTGAACTTCCTTAGTGTTTCCTTAGGCATGTTGATGGAGGGTAAGTTTTCGCGTGTATTCCCAACTGGCGGTTCAAGTACATGTTTCTGCTTTAAAGCATATATGAAATGGGTCCATTCTGATGAATACGAATTGCCTTAATTTCTTACTTGTTTAAAAAAGTTCGTACGACATAAATTGGAAAGCAACAGACGACTCTATTTTCATTTCTGTTCCGCAATGACGTATATTCGGAAACTCGGGAATATGCAGCGGTCGCCGCGATCAAAGTACAATTCTGTTGAAACAGACTTAAGTCAAGCTTGTCGTTGTAAGAAGCACGTGCCGGTTAATAGGCAAGCACAGCTACTCTGTGAAATTTGCGACGTAATTCCATGCTGCACAATACGTCCATTTGGTGTGTACCGTAACGCATGTATGTATAAAACTTTATGTAAGATACACGGAATGGACGGGAGTTTACCAAAAGGCCTGTGTGTCTCTCTCTTTTCGGAATTGCCTTTGTTTTCGCTAGGCAATGGTGTATGAAGAAGTCCGATAAGTGCGGACTTTGAAGTCCACTAAGAAGTATTCCTCCGGGAATCGAGTTTTAGTGTGAATTATCTTTGATTGGAAAGGAGACGTGAATATCATTGTTTCAAATACATCAATCTATTCCAATTAATTATGGCAAAGGAAGTACGCGATTGAAAAGGAGGAACACAGTATTTTCTATTGATGAAATATGGAAGCTTGTGTCTCAGGGACACTAACTGTTGCTCGTTTAAACGAATAATTTTTTCTTAATGACAGACAGAAGAAGCGATGGGGGTTTGTTGTTTTTGGACGTTACCATTATGAGGACTGGTTTGAGACTTACTAAAGGATATGAGGGCACTGATCATTGAACGATCCTTTTACAACGGGAACACCATCAATACAATTCAACAATGATGCATAGATTATAATGAACGATGGGGTAGATAGAAGCTTTAATATTAGGTAAACAAATGGTCATGGCTGGAAAATGCAGGTAGACCATTCGTCGACGAGAGCGCGAAAAACACGTCTTGTCTGTAGGAGAGTCAATCTTCCGCCCAACCATCCGGGTGCTACCGCAGTGGTTTGGGCAGAAAGAAATTTTACCGCAATCGGGGTTGGTCATTGGTTGAGAGGGTACTCTATGCATCTTTCTACTGGTCGACATTCGACTCATTCACTATTTCCTTAATTGAATGACCCGTGGGTACAATGCTTTGTGTTCACTTAAATGTTACTGTATTGTACGCTTTTCAATCACACCTCCCTTCATACCTGTTTATAATACTGCACTCGAGATTCATCAAATCGACCACGGTGGTGGGTTTCGGGAGAATGATGTCGTTTAACCATATATATCGTCAAGACAGTCTTTTGGCTAACTACAGCTACAAAACGAACAAAATTAATAATGAACGAAGAAATGGCTGATTATATATAACCAAGACGTTGTAAATGTGCGATTTTTCTTTTGCATTTCACAGTATATTGTTGACGTAGAAGGATCATTTTGAAACAGTGTAGAATCCAATTTTATTTTGTGCCTGGGAAGAGTACCATACAGCAACACAATACGCAATCATACTTAAAGCTATCGAAAGAAAGGACAGTGCGACAGCAAGACATTTTGTCAAATTTTTAGTGTCATAAAAGATGACAATTCATGACACATAATGAACATGTAAGGTAAGAATGCTTTCTCTTTTTGAAAACAGTTTCGTTCTGCAAGCTCGGATACTTATTCTTGTCTTCGATTAACTGTGAAATCATTCATAAGATACCCCATTCATGTTTGGAGACACGCCGTTTCAGTTTCGGACATTTTTTTGCCTCTGAAATGTGTCATGAGAAGTCAACAATGTTCGATTTCGTTCTCCTTTTTTTCTTTTAAAGATGCATTGCTGTAATAATTGGCTGAAAGTCCAACCCCCCTCCCCCCTTTATTTCATTTTTGAATTATGATACATACACATATATCTTACCGTTTTCAGGACCCGAAACGAATATACTGCATAGCAATTTTGCGTTGTGGCAGATCATATGAAGATGAGGAGTGCGTCACATCAATGCGACTCGATCACTTTTAGAAATGGATAAAATATAGTCATATTTCTTTCTGCACAAACATGTGGCAAGTATCAGTCATATTAGAAAAGGATCCAGCAATAACTGCGACAAAGATTCAACGAGATTGCGAGTCGATGAGGAGAAACAGACCGCCGTTTTACCCAAAATAGTCGAATTACAACGGTTTAATGACAATTTCCTCTTTACAATTGATGAGTTTTCGCGTTTCAACCGCTTAATTACGTATATATCCTGCCTTCTAAATACGAATTGCCTTCAATTCTTAATGCGTTTAAAAAAAAACGTACAACATGAATTTGAAAGCAGCAGACGACTCAATATTTGTATTTCTGTTCCGCGTTGACGTATATTCGCAAGCACGGTTACATGCAGCGGTCGCCGCGATCAAAGTACAATTATGTTGAAACAGACTTAAATCAAGCTTATCGTCGTAAGAAGCACGTTCAGATTAATAGGTGTGCAGAGATACGCCGTGAAATTTACGACGTAATTCCATGCCCATAGGCGTAGGAGCGTTTCCAACATTGGGGGGGCCAACTTCAGATGAGGACCGGTCTAAGTATAAATGTTCCTCAACTTTTTCATGACTATTCATTCATTTACAAATTCAATAACATTATAAGAATTAAAAGAAAGCGTATGAAAATGTGTATCTTAGTTAAGACAAAATAACCAAAAGAAAAAGAAAATAGGTTTGGCCAAGTCTCGATCTCACGCGGATTGCATATTGTTTTGATGTGACCTTCATGTAACAGCCACCATGCTGTCACAGCCACGAGCTCGTTTACTTTTGCAAATAAAAAATGAGACTATATTTAAATACAATATAGGGTCTGACTGCTTAGAGCACGTGTTGCATCACTGTTTTCGTTAGTCGAAACTACTTTCCGTGAGGTGAGATTTCATTGGATAAACCTTTTGTATTCAGATTGCCATTTGCGATGATGACGTCAAAATGATTTGGTTATTGTTCGTTACAAAAGGCGAATTGGTATTAATTAAAGCACAAAATACACTTTTATATTAATTCTGCTGTTAAATTTCATTTCTTTCATTTTTTCTTTCCAAAAATCTTCATCTTCCATTGTGATTATTGGGGGGGGCCATTTTTTCTTTCCAAAAATCTTCATCTTCCATTGTGATTATTGGGGGGGCCAAAGTATACTCTGGCCCCCCCCCAGTCTGGATATTGGGGGGGGCCGGGCCCCCCCTGGCCCCCCGGCTCCTACGCCTATGATGCCGCACAATACGTCCATTCGGTGTGTACCGCAACGCATGTACATATAAAACTTTATGTAATATACACGGAATGCACGGGAGTTTACGGATAGGCCAGTGTTTCTGTCCCTTTTGGACATTGCACTTGTCTTCGCTAGGTAATGATGTATGAAGAATTCCGATCAGAGCGGGCATAGAAGTTCACTCGTTGAAACGAATATTTTTTTCTTAAAGACTGATGAAAAAGAAGCGATGGACGCTTGTTGAGTTTGGACGTTACCATTATGAGGACTGATTTGAAACTTCCTGAAGCATATGAGGGCATCGATCATTATAGGATCCTTTTATAACGGGAACACAATCGATGCAATGCAATATTGATGCGTAGACTATAATGAACGATGGGGCAGTAAGAAGCTTTATAATTAGATTAAATGAAATGGTCTTTGCTGGAAAATGCAGGTAGGCCATTCTTCGACGAGAGCGCGAAAAACGCGTCTTGTCGGTAGGAGAGTAGTCAATCTTCCGCCCAACCATCCGGGTGTTACCGCAGTGGTTTGGGCAGAACTAAATTTTACCGCAATCGGGGTTGGTCATTGGTTGAGAGGGTACTCTATGCATCTTTCTATTGGTTGACACCTGACTCGTTCACTATTTCCTTAATTGAATGACCCGTGGGTACAATGCTTTGTGTTCACTTAAATGTTACTGTATTGTACGCTTTTCAATCACACCTCCCTTCATACCTGTTTATAATACTGCGCGCGAGATTCATCAAATCGACCACGGTGGTGGGTTTTCGGGAGAATGACGTCGTTTAACCATATACACCGTCAAGACAGTCTTTTGGCTAACTACAGCTACAAAACGAACAACATTATTAATGAACGAAGAAATGGCTGATTATATATAACCAAGACGTTGTCAATGAACAAGTTTTTCTTTCGTATTTCACAGTATATTGTTGACGTTGAATGATCATTTTGAAACAGTGCAGAATCCAATTTTATTTTGTGCCTGGGAAGAGTATCATACATCAACACAATACGCAATCATACTTTAAGCTATCGACAGACAGGACTTTTCGTAAATTGATAATTTTTAGTGTCATAAAAGATGACCATTTATGACACTTTATGATACCCCATTCATGTTTGGAGACACGCCGTTTCAGTTTCGGGCATTTTTTTGCCTCTGAAATGTGTCATAAGAAGTCAACAATGTTCGATTTCGTTCTCCTTTTTTACTTTTAAAGATGCATTGCTGTAATAATTGGCTGAAGGTCCCCCTGCATTTCATTTTTGCATTATGATACATACACATATATATATTACCGTTTTCAGGACCCGAATATACTGCATAGCACTTTTGCGTTGTGACAGATCATATGAAGATGAGGAGTGCGTCACATCAACGCGACTCGATCATTTTCAGAAATGGAAATTGATAAAATTATAATCATATTTCTTTCTGCACAAACTTGTTGCAAGTAACAGTTATATGAGAAATATATATCCAGCAATAACTGCGACAAAGATTCCACGAGATTGCGAGTCGATGAAGAGAAACAGACCGCCGTAGTTCCCAAAACAGTCGATTTACAACGTTTTATTGACATTTTCCTCTATACTATTGATGAGAACAGGTGTTTGGGAATCCGTCCAAAATCAAACTGTGGTTTGAACAGACTCATTGTTGAATGCATGAACTTCCTGATTATTTCGGCATGTTGATGGAGGGTAGGTTTTCGCGTGTATTCTTCATAAAGTTCTCAAAGGTTTTTCAATGCGAAAGTATGACTGTTGAATTGATCGAGAATGCAACTTTGTGGATATGCCTAGAATGACATTATCACTTTGGACTTTTGTGAGTATTTGATGACTGCAAATTTGTGATCTGTCGCTGTGTATTGACCTTGGGTGGGGTATTTGTTTACATGTATATACAGACTACCCACAGGTCATGATTAAAATATCGTCACGCACGAGTGGTCATCAGTAGACAGAGTGACCGTTAGTTATTCACCATGAATAGCATGCAGAAAAAGGGAGATAACAGAACAGAACAGAACAGAACAGACTTTTATTTAGACTTGTACAAAGTACATCATCTACAACATATATAAAGTACAATTTTATGTCAACGTGACAAACATATCCTGACAGTTACAAGAAATAGTTATGAAAAGAATAAAAGAAAATATTAAGTTGTTATCTTTGTTATCTTTGGAGGTAAACATATACATAATTATGAGTCAGTATTCAAAAGAGCATTCCTTTTTGTAAGAGTCTCTTTAATAAACAAACATAGCTTAATTAGTTCATCTTTCTGACAGGTCTGTAATAGAATAGTAAATTTATAAAATGAAGGTCTATTGTAGTACTTTTTCCTAATATACTTTTGTCTGATGCTTGCAAAACATTGACAAATACATATTAAGTGATATTCATCTTCGACGTCAGTGGAATTGCATAATAAACAAGTTCTTTCGTCTCTTGGTAATCGGTTTCTAGAATATCTACCTGTTTGTATGTGCAAGGGATGACATGATAACCTAATTCTACAAAAATAAAATCGAAAGCTTTTTGGAAGTATATCTAAATAGGACTCATATCCAAAAAAAGTTTTAACAGACTTATACATGTATAAAACGGTGCTAGAATCTAATGTATTGATCCAACCTTGTTTGAACGTTTCAACTGTCGTAGTTTAAATTCTGCAAGAAATACCTTAACATTAACATTTTGAATATTATCAAACATATATGAAAATCCATAGTCATTTAAAAGGGTTTTAATGTTACTTATCCAATTCTTACGGCCCATTATACAATCATTTTGGACTATGTTAAATACAGACTTCAGAATAATATTGTCAGTAGTGGATAGTTTAATCCAATACTTGATAATACGAATATATCGTGAAATATATAAAGGATAACGACCCAGTTCACCATAGACACTAGCGTTACACGTATTAGATTTTACTCTTAATAGCTTCTTGCAGAATTTTAGATGGATTCTTTCTAGTTCCTTTGATTTCGTGTTACCCCAGACCTCGCTTGAATAATTTAAAATCGACCCTACAAATGTATCAAATAATTGGCATAGTGTTTTAGGTTTAAAATCATAAATATTACATTTCGATAAAAGTACATGCATGGCCTTAAGAGATTTCCCAACCCAAGTATTGCTGGTTTAATTTAAAGTTTCCAGTATAGTTTAGAACAGTTCCAAGATAGTTAAAATCATTTACTACTTCAATATGCTGATCGTTATATGTCCATCTTTCCCCCGATAAAAGTCCACCACGTTTACGAAATACCATTATTTTGGTTTTACTTGTGTTCACAGAAAGACCCCAAGTGTTGCAATAATCATGTAAAATATTAAGATAATTTTGGACTTCTTCTGGGGATTTTCCAAGAATGGCCATGTCGTCAGCAAACAGTAATAGAATTAAAACGATATCACCAATAAGCAGTCCAGATGTCGCGTCTTGCTGCAGAAACAATTCAAGGTCTTCAACAAATAGAGAAAATAAAAGTGGTGACATTACCTCCCCTTGACGGAGACCGACTGCATATTGAAAATAGTCTGAATAAGAAGAGCATGATTTAACACAAGATTTGACTTTTTGGTACATATCTCGAACAATCCTTAATAATTTACCATCAATACCATAATTATACATTTTCATCCACAAAGCATTTCTGTATATAGTATCAAAACATTTCATCATATCAACATAAACAACATATAACCTTTTGTTTTCATTAAGATAATGCTGGACTAAATGCTGGAATAAAAAGTGCATCTACTGTTGATCGACCTTTCCTAAATCCGAATTGCGCGTCCGAAATAATATTATTCTCTGAACAAACATGTTCGATACGTTTATTTAAAATAGTACTGAACAGTTTCGAAAGACAGCTCACTAACGTAATGCCCCTATAATTATTGACATCATCGGGGTTACCCCTTTTGTGTATGGGTATAACGATCCCTTCAGTCCAACAATCGGGAAAAAACCCTGTATCCAAAATACAATTAAATAAATCACATAAATGAGACGACAAAATATCTGCACTTTCAATAAACTATTCGTTTAACAAACAGTCTATTCCATATGCTTTACCACGTTTCAACGTTTTAACAGCGTTTAGAAATTCTTGAATACTAATAGGTTGATCAAGCTCTGGAAAAGAAACATTTGGCAAGTTAAAATCATAAGTAGAACAGAAATATTCTGCTTCTTCATTTTGACATTCAAAGATATCATTACTAAGATTACAAAAATACTGCTGGAATTCTTCTAAAGATATATCCTTTCCAGTATTTTGCGATTTAGATTTGAAATATTTCCAAAACTCTTTAGGTCTACTTTTCTTGAGAGCCTCAATCTCACACATTTTCTTTCTATAGCACTGGTTCTTCTTTTTCTTAATTAAGGTCTTATACTTTTGCTTGTTTTCACACAAAATCTGTCTATTGATGTCTGTTTTCTCACAGTTAAAAACTCTCAAGGATTTCAAATATGTATTACGGGCATCCTTACATTCGAAATCAAAACATTCTGCGTTATTAAAACAACTTTCTGTATCAAAACAAGTAACCGGCTTATAAAAGCATTGTTTGGAAAAAAGAGGATCTCCGATACTGCGAAAAATACTGGTTAGACCATTTACAGCAGTATTGACAGAATCTCTATCTTTACTATCTAAATTGTTAACAATACTATTTATCTTCGGTAAATTTGCTATAATACTTGATCGAAACTGATTTTTATGTAGATCGTTCCATCTATACTTAATATCAGAATACTCATTCTGCTCTTTCAAAGTATTATGGCAGAGTAAAGTAAAGTGTAAAGGGGCGTGGTCACTCCACTCAGTGAGTGAATCTATAGTAAAATCACCGACCCGTGAAAAGTTTTGCTCACTGGTTAACAAGTAATCAATGACCGATGCTCCGTTATGCGCGACAAATGTGTGCTTGTTAGTGAGGCCTATTCGCCCATTAACAATACGCACATTTGAAGACTTACAAATGTCTATTAACTTAAGCCCGTGATTATTGCATGTGCTATCGAAAGAGGCCCTTTCGAGGGTTTGGTCAGGATAGTAGTCTATATCATCTAAACTAGGATTAAATATATCATGAGATATGAAATCAGTTTTGTTACCTACTCTGCTATTAAAATCGCCAACTATATAAGCACACCCTTTACTGGCATATTCATGTATATCATTTTCTAAAAGATCAAACAAATCTACATCAAGAGAATTGTAAGCAGGAGAACCATCTCCCCAAATATAAACACCACATATAAAGATATCCTGGTCAGTTCTAAAATGGTTATGATCTAATTTAATCCATAAAATTGCATCATGATGATTTTTAACAATACTAATTGCATTTTTAAGATGCTCTCTATAATAGAGGGCTATTCCCCCACTACTTCTGCGTGCCCGTCTATGCTGAAATTTTCTATAAAGGTTATGGGAAACATAGCCATTTAAATTTACATCACTTGTTACATCTGACCATGTCTCATACAAAAATACAATATCATGCTTTGAAATAATATCTACAAAATCATTACATTGTTTCTTATCTCTAGTTAGTCCATGCACGTTCCATGAGAGAACAGACAGTTCACCTCCCTCGCACCCCTAGTCACGCACTGGTCTACCGTCTATATACAGTGTATCATAAACAATCCATGCTCTTTTACCCTGGTCTCTTGCTTCCTTCATCTTAGGGACATATTTCCTTCTCTTTGCTAGCACTTCTGGTGGAAATTGTTCATGCAGATTGTAGTGTGTACCGGGACTTCCATTGTCTACGCACGGTTTCTCTCTCTTGAAAGTAGGTAAATTTGGCAACTATTGATCGTATTCTACCATGAACAGGCTGTCCGGGAGATCTATGGACCCGCTCGAACCTAATACCATCTGCTACCTCCTTGGTCAGCTTTAGGGCCTCGTGGATATGCTTTCTTAACTTGCGCTCGGTAATTTCCGCTGACTCGTTACCGTTGAAGTTATCTTCCGGAACGTTTGTGAAGATGAGATTGTTTCTCATAGATTGAGATTTCAAATACGTGATGTCCTCCCGTAGATTGTCTCTCTCACGTTCGAGCTCAGTTACCTTGCTGGAGAGTAGAGCAGAACCTATATCCGCACCGTCCACTTTATAACCAACCCTGTATTTCGAAACGAACGCGACACAGGAAAACGGTCTGCTTTCAAATAGTGAATCAATACAGAGTTCACAGTATCCTTCTCAAGATGCAATACCAAATGCCCAAAGCGAAAACGACGATTATGCGTTAGTATCTAAGCTGACAGAGTTATCATGTAGTATGACCAAGGATTTATTCATAAATCAAGTATTAACTGACTATACCGAATTAGAAGACATTAGATTAAGACTTTTTGAAGTAGTTAAATCATCCAAAGGATATCCCTATGATCATAATGTAGAAATGAAAAGGCGGAAGAATACCTATGGTGGAGATAGCAAACTGCAAAAATTAGCGAAAGATGTCTACGCTTTGGTCCAGATCCTTGAAGGAGCCGAATTTCACGAACTACGCGAAATATTGAGCACCCCTCATAACTTGGACAGTAGCATTTTAAATAGTGGAATCACCAATAATGCAGAGATAGAGTTGTTAAAAGCGCAAATGAACTCAATGAAAACGGATATTCTTTCACTCAAAGAGCAGTATAGAGATATTAAGTCTAATGTAGTTGAAGAAGTTAAAGGTATGAAAGAAACAATTAAAGCGATTAAGTCGGAATTACACATTGACATGTCTGATATAAGAATGGAAGTAAGTACAAATTCGCAGTCCATAGAGAGAATTGTGGATGAAAAATCAAATGGAAATGCCTCCCTAAAGAGTGATATAAGGTTGATAAGAAGTGAAATTAAAGACATCCAAGATACATTATCAAATAAAGTAGATTCTAGAAGAATATATACGGTAAATGAAAAACATGCACTTCTAACAAAAAGAGTAGGTAAACTTGAGAGGAGAGCCCAAGAAATGCATATGAGCTATACAAATAAAGAGTGTGTACTAGGTGACATTGGTTCCCTAGAAGATCGAGATATTGGAAACCCAAACACGACAACTGTGAGTATCAGTATCGACCAAGACGACCATACAGATAACACAGTTGGTGATGTAAATGATGATAATGCATACATTCAAGATGAAATTAGTGAAAGTAACAATAGTGTTGCAGTGGATAAGCATATATCTGAATACCAGACACCAGGGGACACCACTTGTAAAACAAATTCTCCTGGACAAAACACGGTCAATACTGATAGATGTGGCGTTCAAAATCAATGCCAAAATATCAGTAGATATGCAGACATTTTGCAATTTGAAAACGCGTACAATCAAAGTTCAATCGATTCATACAAGAATAGAGATACACGTGCATCTGATTTTTCTAACATAGGAGATCGCTTTACGACATCAAACCAACCAGTGAAACAGCGGAACGGTCAAACACGTGCCAGAACGCCTGCTGATCACAATGATCATGACATAAACGCCAATGTTCATATCCCTACATATCCAGATTCACGCGACACACTCTCTCATAGGGACCAGCATCGAACCAGAGGAGATCGAGATCCTCGTAAAGTTGTTCATGGAAGAGGAACTACTCAACCCAAAGATCTTGGGAAAAGTAACGGCGTTAGTCTCTGTGACATGGATGATGAAACAGAATTTCACAAATATGTGAAACGGTTCTATGTTGGAGGTTTCAACACTTCTATCACCACTGATAAACTCACTGACTATGTCCAACGTAGAGGTGTCACGGTTGCATGGGTGACAATATTTCCAATAAAACGAAGCAACAGAGTGTTGATAAGATTGAATGTCGAAGACAACGACAACAGTGATTTCGTTTTAGATGACAAGTTTTGGCCCAGGTATATTGTCTGCAAGTTATGGAAGAGTAGAACTTACAGAGAACGTCAGAGGAACACCGACACGCACCCTAATAATTCGTATGATAATGAGAACACTTCTGATAAGGGTTATCATCATGACAATTATTATGACAATAATTACGATAAACATCGTGATCATATACGCAATGATAGTTACGAACATTTTTACTAGTACCAGAACAATTATATTTGAAAACAAAGCGTCTTTTCTTACATTGATGTCGTGCCTTAGTCTTTTATCGTGGAATGCAACCGGTCTTATGTCAAGTAGTCTCTATCTGAGTAAAATTTTAAAAGACAATGATATCGATGTCTGTGGTATTTCTGAGACATGGCTCTATCCTTGGGATGGTCATTTCATTAATAGCATAGACAACACTTATATAGGTATTAGTACCTCTGCAATAGACATGCAATCCCAGAACTTACATAGTAGAAACGTTAGAAAAGGAGGTGTCGCAATATTGTGGAAAAAGTCGTTGCAAACTTCTATTCAAGTGTTAGATATTGATTACGATCGCATTATTGGAATATGTTTACAACAAGAAAATAACACAAATATTTACATCTTGCAGGTATATCTTCCAAGTAGAAATCATGGTTTTGAAAAGTTTTCTTATTACATGGAAAAAAGGCATGATGTTGTTAATAGATATTCTTATGAAGGCACCGTTTTTATAATGGGCGACTTTAATGCGCATTTAAATGTTGCAAATTTTTCAAAAATGCTTGATAGGCGTAGTAATTGTTTACAAGAACTAACTAATACACATTGTCTATGTTCAATTGGAACTCTTCCAGTATGTACGGGTGCCTCCTCAACATACGTGTCCTACGATGGACAAGCAGAGTCCCATATAGATCATATACTAATTCAAACTGAAAGTATAAACACCATAAAGTTTTGCTCTATATTTGATGATGATAGTCTTAATGTATCTAATCACAGACCAGTCATGCTTAAAATTAATATGCCGAGCCAAGTTGCAAAACATATTGAAAATGTTGGATTGAGCATAAAATGGGCTAACGCGACTGAAAATCAATTAAGGGAGTATGAAGGTGCATTGACTGGTCAATTAAATGATCCGTCAATGCACATTCATTCACCAAGTACAGCTGATGAACATAAAACACTAATTGATAATATGTATGACACTGTATGTAAATTGATATATGACACATCGGAAACTATTTTTAAACGATCAAAGTATAGAAAGTATCTGAAACCTTTCTTGAACAAGGAATTAAAAATATTACATAATCATATGCGTGACAAAAGGTGAGAATGGTTAAAGCTCGGCCGACCTAGAGACAATCAGCGTCCATATTATATAGCATACAAAGAAGCTAAAAGACTTTTCAGACAAAAACATCGATTTTATTCTGAAAAGTATCTTAGTTCTCTCAATGAAAGCATTGACAAAGCTGCAGAATTAGACCCTGGATCATTTTGGCGTTTATATTAGAGTAAACGAAAACCAAATGGTTCAATTTAACAACATCAAGGAGTTAAATGTTTAAAGTTTAATGACGATGCTTATCGTTGTCCAAAAGATATAGCACAACAATGGGGTCATTATTTTAATGAAATATATACTTGTTCTTCGGAAAGTGCAGACGATTTAACCTTTGTAAATCGTATCAATGCTACTGTTGAGCGTGCAAAACAAACAGATTGTAATTCCTCTACTGATCGATTTAATATTGATGATATAACGTCAGCAGTCTCAAACCTTAATAGAAACAAAGCGTGATCGCATGCTTGTATTTATAATGAACATATCATATATGGTGGCATCTTTCTTTATAAGTTTTTATTGAAGTTATACAACAATATGTTTAAATTTTCATATGTCCCAAAAATCCTTAAATATGGTATTATTGTCACATTCTTTAAGGGTGGTAATAAACACAAGGACGACCCGAATAATTATCGGGCAATTACTCTGTCGTCAGCCACTCTGAAACTATATGAATCTTTATTACGAAAAAGTATTAAACCAGAATTAAACGTAATTTTGAATCCCTTACAGTTTGGTTTTCAAAAGGGGGTAAGCTGCACACTGACTTCGTTTTTATTGAAAGAATGTATCTATTATGCGAAGGAATCAAGCAGCAAATTGTTCACCTGTTTTTTGGATATCAAAAAGGCCTTTGATAAAGTATGGCACAATGGACTTTTTTATAAACTGTTAAAAATGGGGATAAGTGTACATTCTCTCAAAGCCGTTATGAGTATCTATGCCGATTCTAAATGCAGTGTTTTATTTAGAGGATATCAATCAGAGTCATTTACTGTCACAGTTAGAACTAGACAAGGAGCACTGAGCTCACCTTTCTTCTATATATGTTTTATTAATAGATTGCTCTGTGAACTTGAAAATAGTAGTTATGGTCTTCGTTTAGGAGATATCCATTTACCATGTATTACATCTGCTGACGACATGGGGCTCCTTAGTCTGTCTAAGAGAGGCTTTGACCGCCTTATAGATACTTGCCATTCATATTCAAAGAAATGGTTATTCGAGTATAATGCTTTAAAATGTGCTGTAATTGTTTTCAACGAAACTAAGTTTGATTTCCCAAGAACAAATAGAACATGGTCAATAGGCTTAAATACTATACAGGAACAAGAGAGTTATACACATCTTGGTATTATCTGTGATAAATACTTATCACTTATTGAAAGTATTAAACAGAGCTCTTTAAAACTTAGGGGTTGCTATATGAGTTTATGTGATACCGGTATGAACGGGTTATGTTTTCATCCGTTTACAAATAGAAAATTATACAATTCTGTCGTGATACCAAAGGGCCTATTTGGTTGTGAAATGTTTTACTCGCTTTCTCAAAAAGACCGACTTCGTCTCATCGATTTTGTCCCAAACGCATGCAAGGCATTCATAAACTTACCAGAACAGATATTGTACTTGGAATGTTAAGGATGCTGAGCATAGAATTTATTATTAACAAACGAAAGCTAAATCTATTAGGACAACTTTGTCAACTTGATACTGATAGTAAGATAAAACAAGTTTTCTTGTACCGTCTCTGTAGTTATTTTATGAATGGAAGTAGTCAGCTTGGATACTTTCCTGATATATGTACTATTCTGGGCAGCTATGAGTTAGAAGAACACTTGAATTCTTATTATAGTAGTGGTACTTTTTTTTTACAATACGGATGCTGGAAGAATACTACAAAGCATCGTGTAGATTTGGTATTTAACCAGTCTTGGTCGGATCAAATTCGAATGAATAACGACCTAAAGATGCAAATATTTGCTTTAATTCATCCAGCCTTTTGTGAAAGCATATTATGATTTATTAGCAAAAGCAATTACAAATACACAAATGTATGTAGAAATATAGTTAAGATGATATCTACTTTAGGAAGATCTTATGAAGATGTTCTTTGTATCAAATGTGGAGTTTTCTATAGGAATGAAATGTTGCATTGCCTAATTCACTGCTCTTCTGTTATTGGTATAAGACAGAATTTATACAAGATGATTCATGCTATGCATGGTGAGCGTGTTTATGAGCACCATGACTTACCTGATGATAATAGAAAAGCATGTATCTTGTTTGGGGTTCCATTTCAAGATTTAATCAATCTTTTGGATGTTAGCCATATTGATTTTATAATGACAATGTTATATTACATTGACTGCATGTGAAAAAACTTTAGAACTTAGCCGATATTGGTTGTCTTTCTTTCATCCCATTTTACTCTAAATATACAAGTATATATTTATAAACTTAAGAAGTTGAATAGTCGGTACGGCATCGCCCTTAAGTGCTGTTTAATGTAACTGAATTTTGAAAAGTTAGGCACTGACGTAATGAAATTGTTTAAGATAGATAGATAGATAGGTACTTTATTGATACATAAGGCCATAGGCCCATCAGTACACAAGAAGTAAACATTTAAGAGACACACCAGTATCGTGCTAAACCTAGATGTAGGATATAGTTGCAATATATCAAAATATCATTTGAAGTTTTCACTATCAAAATGAAAACTCGAGCAATATATTTGCTGGAATATTTTATAAGATGAAAGCTACAACAATGTTTAGCACGGTTCTGGTTAATACAAGGTCTATACAAAAGGCAATTGCTAACACTAAACCTGTAAATCGTGTATTGCTTTTGTGGAGAAGAATACAATAATATATAAGACTATAATTTACATATAGTGGTTTATGCATGTGCATACACCTATATTTGTTCATGTATATGCATACACATACATCCACAGACACATACATGCATTTGCCTACTATAAGATAGATGCATATATAAGCACTATAAGAACTCATGTATGAGTACATATAATCACCTAAACATAAAACAATAATTCTATAGGCATTTACATATATATAAACAAGGCAAAAAAGGCAAATTGTGACAGAAATAGGACAATCTACAATAAGTTACACAGTAAAACTTATTAGGCATTATTGTAAAATGTTCTTTTTCTTATTTCGAAACTTTTATAAACATACACAGCCAAGTTTTTCTGTTCTTTTTCACTTTCTGTTTTCATAATACTTATGAATTAAACAATATTTGGATGTTTCCAATAGTACTTCTTTATATACTTCTTTCTGATATGATGGTAGATAGGACATTAAAATGAAATTCGTCTTCTAGAGTATTACAAGATAAACATTTGCGATCATTCCGTGGTATTGGCGTTGGTTTGTGCCAGCGTCCTGATTCTATCTCCAGCCTATGCGAGGATGTTCGTAGTTGACATAGTGCCTGTCTGTATTTTCTTATATTAACATTATATTAACATTAGATAAAAAGCTATGGAATCCAAATTCCGAATATAATCTATTAAGATATAATGTATTTATGTAGCATAAGATTACTATAAATACATGTAATCCATTATGTCTAATCATGTATGTTGATTTCTAAATGTTTTATTTTTTCTCTTTCTTTTCTTTATAAATTGTATATTTGTGTTATTTGTATGTTAGTTTGAAAATGTAAATTTGGAGGAAATAAAGATATGAATGAATGCCGCACAATACGTCCATTCGGTGTGTACTGTAACGCATGTATGTATAAAACTTTTTGTGAGATACACGGAATGCACGGGAGTTAACGGATAGGCCAGTGTTTCTTTCTCTTTTCGGAATTGCTTTTGTTTTCGCAACGCAATGATGTAAGAATAAGTTCAATAAGTGCGGACTTTGGAGTTCACAAAGAAGTGTTCCTCCGGGGAGTCAAGTTTCAGTGTGAATTATCTTTGAAGGGAAGGGATACTGAATAGCATTGTTTCAAATACATCGATCTATTCTATTTATAATTGTAGCAAAGGAAGTACGCGATTAAAAAGGAGGAAACACAGTATTTTCTATTGGTTTAATATGGAAGCTTTTGTCTCAGCGAAACTTACTGTTGCTCGTTTAAACGAATAATTTTTCTTAATGACAGACAGAAGAAGCGATGGGGGTTTGTTGTTTTTGGACGTTACCATTATGAGGACTGGTTTGAGACTTACTAAAGGATATGAGGGCATTGATCATTGAACGATCCTTTTACAACGGGAACACCATCAATACAATTCAACAATGATGCATAGATTATAATGAACGATGGGGTAGATAGAAGCTTTAATATTAGGTAAACAAATGGTCATGGCTGGAAAAATCCAGGTAGACCATTCTTCGACGAGAGCTCGAAAAACACATCTTGTCGGTAGGAGAGTCAATCTTCCGCCCCACCATCCGGGTGATACCGCAGTGGTTTGGGCAAAACTAAATTTTACCGCAATCGGGGTTGGTCATTGGTTGAGAGGGTACTCTATGCATCTTTCTATTGGTCGACACCTGACTCGATCTCTATTTCCTTAATTGAATGACCCGTGGGTACAATGCTTCGTGTTCACTCAAATAGTGCCGTATTGTACACTTTTCAATCACACCTCCCTTCATACCTGTTTATCATACTGCGCGCGAGATTGATCAAATCGACCACGGAAGGCTCTCGGGAGAATGACGTCGTTTAGCCATATACACCGTCAAGACAGTCCATTGGCTAACTACAGCGATAAAACGAACAAAATTAATAATGAACGGAGGAACGGCTGATTATATATAACCGCGACGTTGTAAATGTGCGATTTTTCTTTTGCATTTCACAGTGTATTGTTGACGTAGAAGGATCGTTTTGAAACAGTGCAGAATCCGATTTGATTTTGTGCCTGGGAAGAGTACCATACATCAACACAATACGCAATCATACTTTAAGCTATCGACAAAAAGGACAGTACGACAGCAAGACATTTTGTCAATTGACAATTTTTAGTGTCATTAAAGATGACCATTCATGACACTTAATGAACATGTTATGTAAGAATGTTTTCTCTTTTTGAAAACAGTTCTGTTCTGCAAGCTCGGATACTTATTCTCTAAGGATCCAGCAATAACTGCGACAAAGATTCCACAAGATTGCGAGTCGATTTGGAGAAAAAGACCGCCGTAGCACCCCAAAACAGTCGATTTACAACGGTTTAATGACGTTTTCCTCTTTACTAATTGTTGAATGCATGAACTTCCTGATTATTTCGGCATGTTGATGGAGGGTTGGTTTTCGCGTGTATTCTCAACTGGCGGTTCAAGTGTATTTTCCCGCTTAATGGCATATATGACATGGGTCATGCCTTCTTAATACGAATTGCCTTGAAATTTTAATCGTTTAAAAATTATGTGCAACGTGAATCGGAAAGCAGCAGACGATTCAATTTTTTATTTCTCTTCCATGGTGACATATATTCGGAAGCACGGGAATATGCATGCAGCGGTCGCCGCGATCAAAGTACAATTATATTGAAACAGTCTTAAATCAAGTTTGTCGTCGTTGGTATCACGTGCCGATTAGTAGGCGAGCACAGCTACTCCTTGACGCATGTATGTATAAAACTTTATAGGACAACATTGTGACAGACGGACGGTGAAAACATAGACATAACTAAGACATCTTCGTAACAAACGGATGGTGATAATGGATACAACTAAGACAACTTTGTAACAGACGGATGACGACATAGACATGACTAAGATAATTTTTTAACATACTGATGGTGATAACATAGACATAACAAAGACAACATTGTAACATACGGATTGTGATAACATAGACATAACAAAGACAACATTGTAACATACGGATGGTGATAACATAGACATAACAAAGACAACATTGTAACAGACGGATGGTCATAACATTGACATACTTAAGACAATCTTATAACAGACAGATGATGTTTTAAAAAAGACATAACTAAGGCAACAATGTAACAGACGGATAGTGAAAACTAATAACGAAACAGTTGGAGAGTATTTACGTGATATTACACTGACAATGACATTTCAGTAGGCTGGTGATCTTGTGTCATTACAGAGATGATACGTTACAGTTGGCTGGTGATCTTATGTCATTACAGAGATGATAACGTTACAGTAGGTTGGTGATCTTGTGACATTACAGAGATGATAACGTTACAGTTGGTTGGTGATCTTGTGACATTAAAGAGATGATAACGTTACAGTAGGTTGCTAATAACGTGACATTACTAAGACGGTGTCGTAACAGTTGGTTGGTGATCTTGTGACATTGCAGAGATGATAACGTTACAGTAGGTTGCTAATAACGTGACATTACTAAGACGGTGTCGTAACAGTTGGTTGGTGATCTTGTGACATTACAGAGATGATAACGTTACAGTAGGTTGCTAATAACGTGACATTACTAAGACGGTGTCGTAACAGTTGGTTGGTGATCTTGTGACATTACAGAGATGATAACGTTACAGTAAGTTGCTAATAACGTGACATTACTAAGACGGTGTCGTAACAGTTGGTTGGTGACCTTGTGACATTACTGAGATGATAACGTTACAGTAGGTTGCTAATAACGTGACATAACTAAGACGGCGCCGTAACAGTTGGCTGGTGATCTTGTAACATTACAGAGAAGATAACGTTACAGTAGGTTGCTAATAACGTGACATTACTAAGACGGTGTCGTAACAGTTGGCTTGTGATAGCGTGACATTAATGATACGGTTACATACACTTGGATGGTGTTAAACAGACATAACTAAGAAGATGAAGTTACAGTAGGATGGTGATAATGACATTTATGAGACGTTACACTAGGATTGTGAAAATGTGACGTTACTAAGAAGCTGATGTTTCACTAAGATGGTGATTCCGTGACATTACTGAAGCAGTGACATAACAGTATGATGGTGATTCTGTGACATTACTGAAGCAGTGACATAACAGTGTGATGGTGATTCTGTGACATTACTGAAGCAGTGACATAACAGTATGATGGTGATTCTGTGACATTACTGAAGCAGTAACATAACAGTATGATGGTGATTCTGTGACATTACTGAAGCAGTAACATAACAGTATGATGGTGATTCTGTGACATTACTGAAGCAGTGACATAACAGTATGATGGTGATTCTGTGACATTACTGAAGCAGTGACATAACAGTATGATGGTGATTCCGTGACATTACTGAAGCAGTGACATAACAGTATGATGGTGATTCTGTGACATTACTGAAGCAGTGACATAACATTATGGTGGTGATTCCGTGACATTACTGAGACGATAACGTAACAGTAGGTTGGTGATAATATGACATTACTGAGACGATAACTTTACTGTAAATTTATGATGACGTGAATTACTGAGACAATGACGTAACAGTTGGATGGTAATACCGTGACATTACTGAGACGATAACGTAACAGTAGGCTGGCGATACCGTGACATTACTGAGACGATAACGTAACAGTAGGTTGGTGATAATGTGACATTACTGAGACGATAACTTTACTGTAGATTTATGATGACGTGAATTACTGAGACAATGACGTAACAGTAGGATGGTGACAGCGTGACATTACTGAGACGATGAGGTAACAGTATGTTGGTTATAACTGGACAAAACTAAAACGATAAGGTAACAGTATGTTGGTGATAACTTGGCATTACTGAGATGATGAAATAACAGCAGGTTGGTGATAACGTGACATAACTGAGACGATGAGGTAACAGTAGGATGGTGACAGTGTGACATTACTGAGACGATGACGTAACAGTAGGTTGGTGATACCGTGACATTATTGAGACGATGACGTTACAGTAGGTAAGTGATATCGGTTATTACTGAGTTAATGACGTAACAGTAGGTTGGTGATACCGTGACATAACTGATACAATGACGTAACCGTAGGTTGGTGATACTGTGACATTACTGAGACGATGACGTAACAGTAGGATGGTGATACCATGACATAACTGAGACAATGACGTAACCGTAGGTTGGTGATACTGTGACATTACAGAGACGATGACGTAACAGTAGGATGGTGATACCATGACATAACTGAGACAATGACGTAACCGTAGGTTGGTGATACTGTGACATTACAGAGACGATGACGTAACAGTAGGACTGTGATACCATGACATAACTGTGACGGTTACATAACAGTAGGCTAGTGATAATGTAACATGACTGAGACAGTGACGTAACAATAGGTTGGTGATAATGTGACATTACTTTGACGGTGACGTAACAGTAGGATGGTGATACCATGACATAACTGAGACAATGACGTAACCGTAGGTTGGTGATACTGTGACATTACAGAGACAATGACGTAACAGTAGGACTGTGATACCATGACATAACTGTGACGGTTACATAACAGTAGGCTAGTGATAATGTAATATGACTGAGACAGTGACGTTACAATAGGTTGGTGATAATGTGACATTACTTTGACGGTGACGTAACAGTATGTTGGTGATAACGTGACATAACTTGGACAGCAATGTTACAGTAGGTTTGTGGTAACTTGACATACTTTGGACAGCGATGTAACAGTATAATGGTGATAACGTGGCATTACTTAGACGATGACGTAACGGTATGCTGGTGATAACGTGGCATTACTTAGACGATAAC